>WWET01006357.1:60143-70996 GCA_011038615.1 Limnodynastes dumerilii
TAATTTTTGGAACATCCAACATACAAAAATAAAAAGGACCTGTTTCTGCACATGCACGTGCACGTTCAATATATACGGAGGTCTTATAGTCCACACACAAAAGGGAAGTGAACTCCAATGTCACTCCCCTCTCACGTGTGAACTGTAGCTCAGTTACAGGACCATAAGGCTACTTTAAGTCTCTGTGCAAATCAGAAACCGTTGTTACAGAACATTGACTTGCATAGAAGTCGCAAATCTAGCACATACCCAGTCCACACTATTATTTAAATGTTTCACCTGCCCATATTATGATCGTTAGCCATGAGGAGGGGATGGCCTACTCTGTCATGCAGATCTTCTGGCATACAAAATCGCATTTCATACGACAGGGAGATCCACAGTATGACATCTGACCTGGGCATGTGCAGATTAAACCTTAAGGTTTTCTTAAGCAAGAGGCTTGCTGAAGTCTGGATCAGGTCTAAAATTCGTAAAATTGTCTGCCCTTCATGTAAAAATGTGTTTGCACCCAGCAAGGTAAATGCTGTTTGAATAAAGTCTTGAAATTAGTGCCAGCTCAAGTGTTTTCATAATACATTCCTATTTCATGATACAACAACATAGACCACTGCAACATGATATATGCTGTTCAATATGATATATTTTAGTTGTCAACTCTTGGTCATAGTAAGTGCAGAGTCTCCCAATGCTTGTGCTTTTATCAGTAGTCTGTTAAATTCAATTTAAACAGCTCCTGCCACAAGTTATAAAGATAAATGATATAGTAAAAAGTTGAATAAAGATCTATAGAAAGGATTTTTTATTAAAAAGTAATAGTGAAACTACATTTTTATAAGGGAAATATTCTACTTTCCTATCCATTTTAACAGGTAAGCAAGGTCAGATCATATGAAGGGTTTATTTTATTTAATGACTGCTTATGCGTGTGTACAAGAAACTTTAGCCACTCAGATAACATATATTCACAAGTGTCCAAACAACTTTTTTGGCTCCTGAGACCTGTCTATTTGAGTAAAGGAAAGAGGGAAAAAGAAAGACAGAATATGGTCATGTGATGAGAAGGAGCCAAAAGGAATTCTAAAATGGGCAGTGTAGTTTTTACCAGCGGAACTTATGAGTTAATTAAACATCAGGGGGTAGATTTACTAAGGGGCAAGTCTGGCAGTGATTACAACTTTCCAGTGTTCGCAATCTTCTGGCGATTTGGGTTCCTAAATCGCTGGATTTACTAAAGGCCGTTTTGTGCTGGCGATTTATAATTGACAGCGGTGTGGCATTTTTTGAAGGGTTAATTCTCTGTGATTTAGATTTAATTTGCAGTGAACTATCTCCAAAAATCAGCACAAAAAATGCTCTTTAGTAAAAAAAAAAAATACACTACTAAAATTTTTAAAAATGTGTATTTAGAATAAAAAAACAAAACATACCGTGGCTATTAAACCTTAGCATGCTTCCGCATATAGTACTAGAAGGCACATAGTACCATGTATTGTAGGGCATGCTGTGCCTTTTAGAACCATAAGCGGCAGCATACTAAGTGTTAATGGAATGCCGCCGCATACATAATGTCCCCGCATACAATATTAAACATAATGTTGCCCTATTCTGTAATAATGTATAGTGTGCCTCGTTCTTTAATAAAGTTATTACAATAAAGTATAATGTGCAGTATTCCCCGATATTACAATAAAGTATTATCATCCTATCATCTTACATTTTTGTTAAGTGTTATTATAAATATAATTATGATATTTCATAATATTAACCTTAGAATTTTATGCTTTATTTTAATAATACAATAAAAAAATAAAAACTGTAATGTTTTTTGTAAACAGAAAATGTTTTCTATAATGGATAAGGGCTTAAGGCATTAGAAGCATAGGCTCGCACAGAACTATTCAGAAAACAACATAAGAGTGGTAGAGGATTACCTTAGCTTTGCCGTGCGTTTGTTTATTTCTGCAAGGCATTTGCACTTCTGAGTCAGTTTTAACTCTAGGCACGCCCATACTGTATGCGTGTGGGACTCATTCTGTGCCGAAGTGTGAATCAGTCCTAAGTCAGTCGTCCATGTCTGTGAATCAGTCGGTTATGGTTTCCGTCCATATGTTTAAATTCTGATCATGCACATGATATCCACTCAAAAAGTCACACATGGTTCTCCTGCATGTTCTTAGTTGTGAATCAGGACCATAGAGAATAGTTCAAAGCAGAATACACTAAAACCAACATGGTGAAATTCACCCCCAGTTATGCAAATTTATTTTTGGCAGCTTGCGAGTATGCATAGGTAGAGGAAGGACACAACTAGGGTATGTACTGTAAATTATGGGTACAAAATATTGATGATGTCTTATTCATATGGACAGGACCTAACAAAGGGCCTGATCCAGAGCAACGCTCGCAAGCGAGCGTACGACGAGCGTATGCGAATTTTCGGCAAAAAATTCGCAATGCGCATGCCCAGTATGACAGCTTCCGGTCGCCCGAGCGTCATGAGCGAATAGCGGGCGTATCGTTAGCGTATTTTTCGCTCGCTGGGCGTATTTTTTTTACGATGGTCGGCTGGGCGCCCGTTTTACTACAGGGAGGCGGGGATAGCCATTTAAATTGTACAGTATGGGCGTGCTAAGCGTATTTTCTCAGTGTATTTTCTGCGAATTTTCGTACGGCCGACGGTCGTACCCAGTGTAGGGTATAGCCGCCGTAAGCAGGGACTTTACTATGGGAGTGCTAGGGGCGTGTAGGTTGATACGCCCGAGCGTACGTTCGCATTCGCCCGTCGTGCGAATTTTCGTAGTGCTGGATCAGGCCCAAAGACCTGAAGGACTTTTGTGAATATTTAAATAATACAAAAAATATTAAATTAACCTTTGACAGTGCTACCTCAGTGTACTTCCTAGACCTTCCAATCTATGTAGAGAATTAGGACTGCAACATTAAAAATTACATGAAACCTGCAGATAGTAACTCCTATATAGATTAAAAAAAATAAAAACTGCCAACATAAAAAATGGTTGAAAAATATCCCTAAAAATCAACTACAAAAATCAGATGATACTGTACTAATGAAAGTTACTATATGGAACAAGTAATGACATTAAAAACCCTGTTCATAGAAAATGGTTATGAGGAGTCAGAGTTAAATGATGCTATAGAAACAATGGGGAAGATCCAGACCCCTGCATGCTTTACGTGCGGGCGAGGGTCCGTAGGTATGATTGTGTAGCGGGGATGCACACCCCCTGCACTCCCCGCACTTGGTAGTAAATCTGGACACATAAGTTAACTATTACCTTAACTATAACGACTAGGTCTGTAGCCATACGGCAACAGACCTAGTTGTAACGGGGCTTCTCCCGTGTTGTACCCTTCATTTAAATGGCTATCCCCGCCTACATGGTGGGGATAGACCCATCGTAAATGAAGAGTCTGCCCCTTCCCTGTAAGTACTGACGTACCTAACGAAGTTACGTATGTTAGTACTTATGCTAAGGGGATATCTGCCACGTGCGTGTGCAGATGTTCCCTGACAGTGAAGTTAAGCAAATGGATCTGGCCCAATGAGATTACAAGACAGAACAATTTTATTAAACAACAAATAAATGAAAAATATGGATTTTAACGTTCCCTACATCACACACTATTTCTCAGAACACAGAATGATAGAAAAAATAATAATAAAAAACTGCCATTTACTCCAGAAAGATCCCATTCTCTACAACATTTTCCCCAACAACCAATATTAATTATAAGGGCTTTTACAGATGTGGCACCTGTGCCATTTACCACATGCACAAGAAACAAGAATCAAAATCAGAATCATTTGTTTCAACATAAACAACATTTTTTTTTTAAATAAATCAATTTATAACATACAGCATGATATTTATTTACTACAGTACTCATGCAATAAAAAATATGTGGGAAAAACAAGAGGCCACTAGTTGGGCAGAGAATGGTAACAATATAAAAAAGGGTTTTGAATATCATACTGTATCGGTCCATTTTAAATGAAACCATAACTGTTCAATATCTTACATGACAAAAATGTTAGGCACAGAAATAGTTTCCTGAAATTGGAGGAAAAATAATCTACCAGAATCCCTGGCCAAACTAGAAATGAAACCAGAATGGAAGTTGCTCAATCAATTTATTAGGTAAATGTTAAACAGGTGCATGAAAGGCAGAGGATTAATCTGCTTGCCACAGAAACAAAGGGAATAATTGCCCCAGCACACTGCCATAAACCAGTAACAAACTCTACTGTTCTATCTTTAAAATAAAACACAGAAACGTTAATTACGCATATTTGTACAAATATGAGATAAGCCACCAGCCACCGTCAAGGCCTTTCTGTATATGGTGGTCCTAACGCTAACAATGAGAGTCCCAGTATTGGGTTCCATATATGTTTATAAATTGAGAGCCAACTTACCTAGGAGACACCCCTTAAAGTCTCCAAATGGCTGCTGTGGATCAGCTCTCCCTGTCAGCAACTGATCCCAAACATGCCCACAAACTAGAAATGAGGTGGATTTTCAATTTACAGACTGAACCTTACCAGGAGAAAGATTTCATTAAAACTGTGAGCTACCCTTGCAATTCTTTACATTTTTTATACTATACTGCAGTGTACTTGGACATTGATACATTGGACTGCGTTTACACTTAAGAATGATTTAGGTTCTTAATTATACGCAAAAAGTAGGACGTCCTCGATTTTCAGCTTCTTAACCGACTTATGAATGCCATAGAGCCACCTTATCTTTAGGTTCGTAGTTGTTAGGAAAGCTAATTAAGAATGTTTTTGCCTAACTGTGCCCATATTTCCTCATTTAAATGGCTCCCTCCACCCATTCTTCTTTTCTTTGTTCTTAAGTTTTCCGAGCATGCCTCTTCATTCTTAAATCATTATGAACCTTGAGGAAATAGGTCGATAATGGGATTCAGAGCCATCCAGTTCTTGAGTCCTACGTAAATTGCATATATTAATCTACTGCATCTGCGTATTATATCCCTTCTCAAATATATGCACCTAAAAAGTAGCATTTTCGTACCTGTGATTTAGGTCCATTGTTCTGACCTTAGATTTTCCCTAGGAGGATTAAGTATGCATATTTCCCCTGTTATCTGTGATATGCAGCCCGCAGAGGAGTGCTGCCACTTTTGCTGTAATACATGCACAATGATTAACAGTCATCCAGGAGCCCCTATCTTGATTGGAGAGGTCAAGTATGCACTTCTGCAGTCAGACAAGGCTGGAGAGCTGACCTTGTGCTCAGTGCCGGATTAAGGGGGGGCACAAGGGGTACGTGCCCCTGCCCCCCCCTCTTCCCAAGGGCCCCCCGCCACCTGTGATCTGCACAGGCGGACTGGCCCACCGGGGAACCGGTGGATTACCTGGTGTGCTCTGTTTCCTTGTGCCTGAAAGCTCAATCCCTGCTTCAAAGAGCTATGCACAGCTGCCCACAGCTCTGTTTACACGACACCAGCGTGACCCAAGGTCACGCTGGCATCATCATTTTGCAGAGCGTGCCGCGGAGGAGAGAGCAGGAAGCAAGAAGACATCAAAGGTAAAATCATGGAAGAGAGAGAGAAGGTATTTGGGGAATGTGGATTTAATGACAAAGGAGGGGGCTCACTCATTGACAATTAACATTTTTATTTTATCATATAATATTTATTAAGTTATAATAATAATTATTATTATTATTATTATTTCAATATACAAAACAAAATAAATTTACATTTACATTTAAATGTGTACATTTTAAATTGTAAACACTATTTCAAATTTTCATGTAACATTGATTGGGCTGAAGTCTTAAATTTTATGAATATTCTTGGGTATTATGAAGAAAATTTGAAATTTATATGTGAATTAATAATAACCAACTCTACAAAATTTTGTAATTATGGTGTAACTCTCAGCATAAACCCTGATTACCCTACATTACACCCTTCTATGAATAGAATGGAACCATACCACTAGTGCCTTTCATTTTCTTCCTAAATCCTGATGCAAAACCTATTTTATTCCAATTCCTGCTTTATCAAACCCTGGATACTGACAATTTGTACTAATTCCAATCCTCCCTCCTGCAAAGCATTTTGCGTGCAAAGATTCTCTTTGAGAGACCTTTCTTTCAACCTTTTGTATAGTGCTACAGAAACACAATGAACTACTCAATAATCCATAGATACGCATGTGGAAGGAGAATATAGAAACAATGCTCTGCATTTCTGGGAAAATCTGCTTGATGTAATGGATGGAATAGCTGCTAGTGAAATTTTAAATACCTTTTCAAACATTCCTGCAATATAAAAATTGAACAAACCTCAATATATTGTAAAGTCTCCAAAGTGTTTTTTTTTCTCTTATGTACTCTTCTCTCATGTATCTCTTTATGGTTCTTTCAAAGCCACCTCCAATTCTTGATGACCCAGTGGTGCTTTTAGCTAGGCTTTTGACCCCATACACTCTGAGTTATATTACTTCTAAAAATAATAAAAAATAATCAAAACAAGAAAAATAAAGGTGTTGTCAATAGCAACCAGTCAGGTTCTACATCTCATTTGAGTAGTACATTTTAAATGCAATAATGAGATGAAAATAATATTAGAAATGGTAAACAATAATGTACAATTTTACATAGGAAAAACAATTTACAGACTATACTTTGCTAAAATCTCTTGTATTCACAGTATACCTGTATGTCAAATTCTCAGTAGGCATTTGATGATGTCTGATTTTATTAAATCAGACAACAATAACTTTTGGTCAACCAGCATTGTGATGCTGAGCATAACAAGCGATAGGAGAGTTTGAGATAAATATTTATACCACATGAGAAATTGGAAAATAACCATCTTGAAAATTATTAATTGAGCTATAATAAATGAAGTGAGTCTTTATTTTATGATACTCATCCTTAATGGCAGAAATAATGGGTTTATAATAGATACACAGTGTGTATCCTTGTATTGTACAACTGCATGTACTGTTAACATTATCTAAATGTCAGTATTGTGGCTCTTTGGAGAAATGCCACCAAGAATGGGCACCTGTCAACCTTTTTCAGTTATTCTGTTTGTGTTTTTATAAATTGCATATTTAAAATAATGTATCAGCTTCTACTGTCTTCACAAATGGATAATAGACTCTTTAGCTTTCCCTGCTGTTGTGCAGTAATGGAAGTTGAAATAAGAAGAGATATAAATGCTGCATTGTAAGCAGTGATGCTTAGCGTAATATGATAAAATACCAGCACTATAATAACATATCTCCTTCCTTTCAATAGGCTTGGAAAAAAATGAAAAATAGCTTTATATTAAAATGCTGATTTTGACTTTTGTCTCTGACAGAGTAATCTGTAAAAAATGTGCATAAGAGTTTTTTCTGGATGAACACAATATATAACTATAATTTATTTTCATGAATGTGAGCTTAAGATAGACATCTATTTGTCATAAAACTATTCTACAGTACTTCAGTAATATCTGAAGTGTGCGTGTTTGTGTGTGTGTGAGTGTGAGAGAGAGAGAGAGAGAGAGAGAGAGAGAGAGAGAGAGACTATTTGACTATTATTAATATTATTAATATTTTTTTTATTATTTATGTATTGTATCTTCAGCTTACTTCTTACTGAGCATTGAACTATTACATTTAAGTTGCTGCTGAGACTGTTTTTCCTTTTTTAGGTGTAAGCTAAGCATTGGGTTTTTTTTTTTGCACCGTGGCTATGCAGTACAGCAGTGAGTTTAAAAATGAGATTGCAAAGTGGTTGATCTGCTTATGGACATATGTGTGTGCTTGTGTAAAGGGGATGACAACTGGCAGTAGGACACCATTATCAGCACAGAGTTTGTTAGTAAATCTACTTCTGCTGATGACAGTGTCCTACTAATGCTGAAACAGCTGTTTTTACAAGGTTGCATTCAGTATCTACATTGCTGCATAGTTTATCATGGCTTGTTATCTTCGTGCAATATTAAATTTTTTATTTTTCTTAATGGTAAAATGTTTTCAATTTATTTTACATAATTTCTTATTTCTCTTATATTTATGTTATGAATGAATAAAGATACTGTATGTTTTTGTATAGGGTTTAGAATTTGACATGAAAGGTAAGAGACAACTTATTCTGTGTTTGGTAAACCCTAAACAAATAAAGGAATCTGAGTGCTGATTAAGCACAAAGAAATATAAACTCATGGCCTGCACATTTCTGGCCAGCATTGATCTATAATGGGGTTAAGTCTGGGTTAACCAATAAGAGTAATTGGGGGTGGGATAAGGGGTTGGGGTTTAAGGGGCTTATATAAACCAGCAGCCATTTTGTTTCTCCCTCTTTTCTGCAGTTTTTTCCCTCCCTCCCTTATGGTTATAGTAGTTGGTTAAGCTTGATTAACATGTTTTTTGATCCACAGACGGGGCATGGATTGGCAGTAACGGTGGGGGAGCAGCATGTGATTTTATAGCGCATGGGGAAGGGGTTTTTGGTAGTGGGTAGGTACACTCCTCAAGTATTAACAGGAGGCCAGGCCAGGCGGTTGGGTCCCTGCTGCCGCCTTGAGGCGTGCACTTTGAAGGGGGTTAGTACCCGGTTCTGACCCATCTACCTGGGGGGCGCTTTGAACAGGGGATGCCTGTTCCTGTATCCGGATGATAACAACCGCTGCCCCCCACCTGCTAGTTCGCCACTTGGTTGCTAATAAAATCTATAGTCAATTCAATTCCAATTTCAATAAATCTGTGCCCCCTATTTTAAATTCCACAAACTTGTCTGTGTCGTTATTTCATGGGTTTATGGTGGGAAGAAATGTGTCGGCCTAGGCAGTTTATGAAAGGTTTATGTGTGATCTAATTGAAAACACATCTACAGTTTTAGATAATATGTTAAGTTTCACTTGGACAGTCAAAGACAATATAGATTCTGGTCATTGTGATGCATTGTGAAAATGGTAAAATGGTATAAATGTGCCTGGTACTCTTATAAAGCATGTATGTATGTATGTAGTTTTAAATGCAAGTAACTGCTATTAAGCTTATATACAATTCTATAATATAAATACAAGACAAATATGGTGTATAAACATGAAATTATAATACAATATTTTATAGCTTAACAATTAACAATGACTTCTGTTTATAGTCATTAAGGGAGGTTAAAAAATGGACAGTCTTTCCAATAGTATTCGGAGAGGTAGGAGTCTGGTAGAGATTTTCACTGCTTAACGGTTCATCATTTACCCAAACTAGGAGAGAAATGCAATGAAAACCCTTTCTTAAAGTTATAGTTACAAGAGTTTTAGGCTTTACAGATTTATAGATAATTTATAGGTTTATAGATGTTTTTCAAAGTGCTCCTTTAAATAAGTCACTATCTTTGGCAACAGGGCAATGTTACTGTATTTATTTTGCAACGGGGCAATGTTAATGTATTTATTTTGTAATGGGGAAATGTTACTGTATTTATTTTGTAATGGGGCAATGTTACTGTATTTATTTTGTAATCGGGCAATGTTACTGTATTTATTTTTTAACAAGGCAATGTTGCTGTATTTATTTTGTAATGGGGCCATGTTAATGTGTTTTTTTTGGTAACATGGCCATGTTAATGTGCCTTTTTGGTAACGGGGGACATACCCTTAACCCTTGGCATGCTGCCGCATATGGTACTATAAGGCACAGCATGCCCTGCAATACAATATAATATTTTAATTATTATCAAAGCTTTTTTTTTTTTTTTTAAATGTGGCATTTTTATAGAAATTGAGTGCCAAATTCTATGAAATAGACACTCACACCAACCTCTATTTTCTCACCTTTGTTTAAGGCAAAAAAAGTAAATACAGCGATTTGTATACTCTGCCTTATAAAAACTCACCGTAGCGATTTATTCTATGGTGAGTTTAAAATACACTAAAATCTGGTGATTTTTGCCTGAATTTACTTTAGTAAATTCAGCGCTTTACAACTCGCCAGAGACCATAGATTGCAGGTAATCTCCGGCTAGTTATACTAAATCGAGTTTAGTAAATCTAGCCCTTGCACTGGGTTTCTGTCATGTACCTTGTTCAAACTGCTGGCTGCTTAGGTCCAGTGTTGATTTTTATAAGGTAGATTTTTTAGAAGTATCTGAATGGATCTCCAGGCTCTAGAAATGTGAAAACCCGCTAAAATAAAAGAGATCTCCCCATTTATGTGAATCTGAACCTGGATTTTTTTCTTTATTAGACATCTCCAGTTACTTTGCTTGACTGATATAGGCACTATTTCTTGTGCCAATCATATGACCCATGACATACCGGGTGCAGCCCAGGGTTGGGGACGCTGGCACCTGAATTAACTCATTTTCAGCACTCAATTTATATTCTGGCTATTTAAGACTACCTAGTCACTAACGATACACCTATTTCAAAAATGGTACAAGAAATGGGGTATGGTACCTTCTGGGTGCTATGCTAATAACTTGCTGCAAATATGAGAACACTGAGAGTGTCCAACTCTTGAAATAAATATAGAGAGGAAAGGAGGGCATGTTCAGAATAAGCGCTGGTGGGGAGATGCTGGTAAACCAAAAACCACATATTTAAGTAAAAAGAACTATAAGTAACAAAAAGGGCACATATTGTTTTAAAACACACTCCTCAAGTTTATCAAGTAGCCACGTGTCCATTTTTAATCTTCAGAGCAATGTGTGACCATTAAATAAGTAGAAAAAAAAATGGAATAACAATAGTTTATTTTTACTGAACACTTAAAAACAAACAGTGGACTGAATAAAATGACATACGGTAAATGCAACACTTTCCATTGGGGGGCTGCAGCCCCATTGTGGGAG
>WWET01006358.1:58072-71358 GCA_011038615.1 Limnodynastes dumerilii
TTCAGAGGAACAGAAAAATTACTTCACTGAAAGGGTGATAGATAAGTGGAATCGCCTCCCATCTGAGGTGGTTGAGTACTGTAGAACAATTTAAACATGCTTGGGATAAATATAAGGATATCATAAATTGTAAACCAAATTGAGGGTAAATAGGGTCTAGGGTCAGTATAGTTTTGAATAAACAAATGGGCAGACTAGATGGGCCGTGTGGCTCTTATCTGCCGTCACTTTCTATGTTTCTATGTAAGGGGAGGGTTATTATAAGGGTTTGGATAATAATGATCATCGCTTACCTGTCTGCAGCGGAGCAGGAACATTCGCTCTTTGGAAACAGGGAGTCGAAAATAGCCCTTTTCGAAAAAGGGCCTTACACACCGGCTGAGTAATCCCCGATCCCAAAACAGGCACCACATACATTAGTCTCACTAAACTCCAAGGAACATAGGCATCCTATTAGGACCATTTCAAGTGGACAACAATTATGACCAGGTCTATGAACAGAGGTTAAATTCTATAGAACACCAGTGAGTTTCTGAAAACAGCTGCCACGTTTTTCAATATCACAAGGTGTATTTAGGACTTCACCAACATACAATCCAGACTGATACCATTAAGAAATCGGATATTGATCCGTTTTTTAACTATTCTATCTGTATTAGCCTTAATATGCTGGGTCAGATGTTAATTATTTTTCATGATCATGCTTTTATGATGACCATTTTATGGTGAAATTGTTTATGTATTAAAAGTTGTTTTCATTTAATTATTAGAGCCATTCTTTTTCATTCAGTATAGATATCTTGCACTTACCATTTCTTTTTGCAACTTTCATATGTTTAGTATCAGGAAGGGCAGACCCTGATTAATGGTTTATTTATAGTGCTCATATTTTGTCTATACATCATAAGTGTCATAATAATTCTCCTCACAGCTCAGATTAGGATTAATCTTTCTTATATTCCTACACTACTCTGGTCAGAAACACCATCACACTTTACAAGTGACATTGCAAACTTTAGAGCATAATGCATCATTATTATTACCGTTTATTTATAAGGCGCCACACAGTATCCACAGCGCCGTACAGAAGCAATAGCAAAGACAATAGTTACATATACAATTCAATACAATAATGAACAATGGGTATAAAGACATGAATAAGGAATACAATACATGTACAAAGCAAAATTTTAATACAGTACAAAAAAAACCAAAACAGAACAATACGTAAGGAAAATAAGGATGTTGGATGTGTGTGTAGAAGCAGGTGAATAAGGACAAAGATAGACAATAGAGAGAAAAAGGTGGGAAGTGATGAGGACAAGTTAGAGGGGTGATGACAGGAGGGAAGAGGACCTAGGTCATAAGAGCTAACAAGCTAAGGGCTCTTTTTACTAACTGCATTTTCAGGTGATAATGCCTGTTTTAACACTAAAACGTTCATTATCACCTGAAAATGAACTTTTTACAATTTACAAAGCTGCATTCGCCATGGAAATCTGCTGTTTCCATGGCTATTCATGCACACTTCCTATGTCTTCCCTGGCCCATTGATCTTAACGGGTGCCAGCACTAATTGCCATTTACTATCCCTCGGTGCTGAAATTCTCATTTGACACCGAATGAAAAATAACGCCATCTCAGGATGGCGTTAGTGACTTCATCCCAGCAATCTCCCCATATTCCCCCCTTTTCCTCCCCCTAATAGCTTTTATTAGGGGGAGCAAAAGTAGGGCATGTATGAGGAGACCGCTGGCATAAAGGAGGAAGCGGTCATTCCCCCAAAAAAAAGTAAAAAAAGTAAATGTGTTTTTTTTTTTTAACAAAAAAACTAAAGAAAAACATTAAATAAGGTTAAAAAAGATAAAACTCACCCGTCCAGGAGACGCATCAGACTCAGAAGATTCCAGCCCCGATATGAAGACCCTGCGCATGTGCAGTGGGTTTTCATATCTTTGGTTGAAATTTTCTAAGTCCGGCTATGTAGTCTCTGCGCATGCACGGGACTTCATTCATATAAAATATGAATGAAGTGGCCTTCGATGCGGGCAGAGAACATCACGGGACTTTGAGGGACCTCGGCAGAGGGGTGAGTTTTAGTAAATTTTAAAGGGGAAGCTGCCAGGCTCGAGCCTGGAGCAGCATCGATCCCCGGAAAAAAAAATCGTAAATAGAGCCCTAAGTGAGAGAGGGCAAATAAACAGGAGACACAGTTATGAAGATGGGGAGGGCAGGTAAGTTTAGGTGGAGGAAGGGTAGGCCAGTCTGAAGAAGTGGGTTTTGAGGGAGCGTTTAAAGGACTGCAGGGTGCTGTCACCTGCTTTCAGTCTGCACTGAAAAGAATTGCAACTGCTCTTTCAGACCACCAGTCTTCATAGTCATGTTGCATGGTGCGTTCCGTCAACAAAGGTGTAACCCAATCAGCTTTAAGAAGGGTCAAGTTTGCTTCCTTATACACCCTCCTGAACCCGCTTAGGATCAGCCAGCCAATCACAGGCAGTGTGGGTGTGTTTCTCCGCCTATCGCTGATAGCGAGGCTTGGTGCGCTCTGTTGTTCTGTCACCCGGTGTCTCTGACTGTCACTGCCGCTGTGTGCTCTACTAGACATGAACGCTGATACTCTGCGCTTTGACGGGCGGGTGGTGCTAGTCACCGGAGCAGGGGGAGGTGAGAGATACCGGGGTGTTATTTATTTAGTTGTGCTGCTGCCTGCTAGAGTTCACGATTGTATCCATTTGTTTGGTGTGAAAGTTGTGCTTTAGCATAAATGTTTGCATAAAACATGCAGCTCCAGTGGTGATGAATAAAACCATGCAATGTCACTGCAGGAAGATAATAATCAACTATATAGTCAATACACAAAAAGCATGGGTTGTACAACTAGGAGCACTGCCATGAAGGTGTACTATGAACCTGTGCTGCACTACTGAATGCCAGATCAGATGTGGAAGCGTGTTGCAATGATATACCTGGTTCAGTGAGCTGTCTGAGGACATTCGCAGCACTGCATTGATTCTAAAAAGTCATAGAATTTAGACCAATGATTAATTAAAGGAGGGAATTTGTTTTACTATTATATGGAAAACAATGTGTTCAGGGTGTCCTCCTTCATTGCCTGCGTCTGTTCTGACACTTCAGTTTGTTTTTCTATGAGGTGTGAGCAAAATTAAATGCAGGTGGTAATGGACTGATGTATGGTTACTTCCACAAGTCCCATTGAGCTTTACTTACTAATTTTTAATCATTGTTAAGTGGTAAACTATAACAAAATCCAAAATAACATAACATCTAGAGATAAGGGTATGACAGCTGGTGTGATTTTTGCACTGAGCATGTTAGAAGCAATGCACATGGAAAAGCGCCTGATTTAAACTCTACAACCTTTTTTGGATCTTTTCTTTAGAATTTAATTCTTTAAACGCAATACATTTGTTATGAAATTTTTGCTGCTGTATTGTGCAGGTGTGAAATATTTTATATATATATTAATCATTATAAATAAAATAACCTTGTATTTTGTTCTATATTCATTCTTTGGTATTGTTTTGGTGCAAATATTTTGCTCACACTGGGCCTGATCCAGACCTCTGTGCATTTTCTGTAAGCATGGAGGTCTGGAAGTCCTCATGGAAGAGAGTGCACTGCCATGTCACGCCTCCCCTCTAATGTGGAGTTCTGGACGCCTATGTGATCCAGAACCCTCCCATCTCCTGATGAATCTGCGTTCGTCCAAATGCAGATCTGTGTGGAACTACTTACCACCTTTCTGGTGGGGATTAGGCATGTGGAATTGAAGTGCCATCCCCATGTTCCGATCTCCTAGTGTTCGGAACTTAGTTGTGCACACTAGGCGATCTGTCTTTAAAGACCGCATATACACAAACTACGTAACTAAATCACACGTAGATTACGTAAAATAGTTACTACGCATGTGTAGTAGCAACTATCGGGGAGTTGTGAATTGGGGGTTCAGACACACATGTGTCTGATAAACTAAAGTGTAAACATTTGTAACTCACACATTGTACATCCTATCTAATAGGACAACATGAGCAGTGGTTCCAATATAAACTGCTTATTGGACAGCTCTATGTAGCTTCACAGAATTTTGTGAAAACCAAATGTTTCCTAAATGTTATTCTACTAGATTCTGTCAAATTTTCTGTGCCTTGTTAAGAAGTTGATGAGGGAAAACTATTGAGAAGCTGCCTAATGCAGACCTCTTCCTATCCAAAAGGCCACACATAGGTTTTAATTTTTGTAGTTAGTTTAAAAAGCAACACTAAGAGTGACAACAGGCACTAAGAAACAACGCTGATATCAACGTACATCTGATCGTGATCTGTACGGTTCTGGGACATTATATTTTAGGAGATTGAAAAGGTTTTATCATTGTTATAAATTTCCATGCAACTTTAAGAAAGAAAGTAATATTTAAACTGAAATTCCTACATAATGTGTAGTGCAGTCTTGCAGAAAGGACAAAGTTTCCTTTGTCTTTTTATTTATTTATTTTTTTGTTTTGTCATTTTCTTTTGAAAATCATCAGAAAACCATGTTCTTACGGCTTGGAAAGTTTCCAGCAGGTTTGTTAAAATAATAATCATTATTTTACATTATTTTAGATTTACAGTCACACAGATCTATATCAAATGGCATTTGAAAATGATATTAAATGTGCCATATTATCTCTAAATGGCAAAAAAGTGTCTGGGGGAAAAAATGCCAGTATTGTATTAAATGATGTGCTCCATTACCTTGTTTAACCCAGCTGAAATCAATTGTCAAGTTTTCTATGAATAACTACTATACCTGTGACTGATTATACCTAAGTGTATTTTGTGTATTTTCATGTTTGTATTTGCAACTGTCATCATTATCATTATTATTTTTGCAAACGTATGTTGTTCTAACAATTTAATATAACCTTAGAGCTGTCGTTATAACATTAACCTGTAACTTGTGCTAAATTGTATCAAGCAATGTTAATATATGTTCCTTTGCTTCAGGTTTGGGGAAAACCTATGCATTGGCCTTTGCTGAAAGAGGAGCCTCTGTTGTAGGTAAGAATGCCGAATATCAAACTTGTGACTGTGACCTTTGATTTATGGAGAAAAAAATATAGAGAAACATAAGTTTTCAGACTCAAAGTTCACAACTAATCTAATATTGATCAAAATTAGATTGGAGTCTGGAGCATAGTGCAATGTGTTTTATCATTGGGAAAAGAGACAGATTAGCGGAAACTCTTTCAATACTGAAGGTTACCATTCTTTATTTTTTTTTCCATGTGGAATGTTGCTATACATGAGGTATTATTATTAACTCTTATATAGTGCCTCAAATTGTCTGCATGGCTTTACAGAGAACATTAGACTTTTACATCAGTCCCTGCCCCTAGTGGACCTACATACGAAGGTCCCTAACGCATACACTTACACTAGCGTTAATTTAGTCAGCAGCCGATTAATCTAGCAGCATGTTTTTTGGCATGTGCAGAGCATCTGGAGGAAACCCACGCAGACACGGGGAGAATGTACAAGCTCCACACAGAGCCTAGTCTGGGAATCAAACACATGACCTTAGTGCTGCTCTGCTCTAAATACCCCCTTTTTATGTTCTTTCACATATACTAAAGCTGATATTACAATCTGATTTGCAAGCATGTCTTTCATAGACTGCTTCCTGTCTGGATCTAGTATGACATAATGTTAGTATTTGTTTGTAACAGCTGTAAACTTTATGTTTACATGTAAAAAAAAATCAGAAATATAAAAATATATATGTAATACTAACATAATACTCACTCAGCTGTGGAAATTTTGACTGTTGAGCTATCAACTGGCAAGGCCCTGGCAGGAATAATTTCTCGCATCTCCTCCTCTTAAATATTTCCTCTTGCTGAATTATAGAATGAAAACCAATAAGGGGAAAGCACTGACTACTGCATTAGCTGACAAGTAGACTGCCCAAGGAGGGGCAGTTAAACCAATATCTGTTCGGTGCTTTTATAGAACAATATAATAATAATATAAATAATAAACCTTTCTCAAAGCGCTTATTTGTCAGGAACCAACGAACATACCAAATTTTTTTTGTATGTGTTGAGGAAACCAGACAACTATGTTGAAATTGAGAAGTTTATAAACCTCACACAAATAAGATCATGGTAGGAAATTAACCCATGACCCAGAGATGTAAAACAGCCATGCTAAACTCTTTGGCACCACAGGACGTGGACATGTAAGACCAACTTACATTATGAAAGGATCAACCAGCCTTATTGCTTAAAACGATGAGAAAGCTTTTCTGGAAAAGTACTGCTGCTGGTGGGGTGGATAATGATTTGAGACCGGATCCAGACTCCCGTGTTCTTTCCATACGTGCGGGAGTCTGTCCGTCAGATGGAGAGAGGGGAGTGAACTCCCCCTGTCACTCCCCTCTCTCATAGGTGCTTTTGGTAGCTTATGCTGGTGTAAGCCAACCTTAAATAAAGCGTTCGACCGCTGAGCGTACCTAACTCTGGATCTGGTCCTTGCTCTTTATTTCCTGAACTATTTGTAAATTGTTTCCTAAAACAGACTGTACAACTTAAGTGAGCTATACTTTGAAAGTTTGAATGCCACTGTCACGACCCTGACCTCACCTGAGGCTTTCGTGACTTATCTGGGGCTCAAGGGGTTAATCACAACAGCCTCCTGGTCTGTTCTCCAATGACTAATGCCCCTTCTCCCACCCCAAATATGACTTATTGCCAATGAACTGCCACCACCAAGGCTATTCACAGGAGGCCTTCGGTTCTCCTTTACCCAAATCACACACAGTTATGCTTTATCAGAATTATCATCAACCCAGAACGACTTCTTCTGTTACCCGTCAGTAGAGTTTAATAACCGAGCTGGTCTGACACGTGAATCCGTAAGAACACAGAGACATGAACTTATTAGTTGATATTTAATATGATAATTATCACAATGCTTAGTTACAGAGAATAACAAAATAGACATACAATATGCAGAACAGTTTCTTATAAAATAAAAGGGGAAAAGAAAGACTTACACACAACCTTCCCTGCCTGAGATTAGCAGATTACTGGGGAATATGGAACACTTCCTTCCGTCCAGAAGATCTCATGAAGTGAACCCCGTGTATGTATCATACACACTTTTTAAAGACCAAAACCTGCTCCTCTCCAGGCAGCCCCCACCTTTGTGACACATGACAGTTTGGGGTCTGGAAAGGTTCTTCTACGGAAATCTAGCTTTTATGATCCCCCTAATAAACTGATCTATTTAAAACAGGGCCCTAACCTGACCACCTTGTTCTGCTCCACTACATTCAAGGTATTTCCCTGAATCACCAGACCCTGGCCAAACAGAGGTCATGCTATATACATATTTAATTTGTACACATAATATTTGATTATATCCTGACAGCCACTATGAAAAGTAAGTCTCAATAACTTTCTTGAGTAAGGTCTTACCTTGCTGCTACTGCACACAACTCACACTTAAGTTTAACACACAGTTAGCTCACAGTCAACTTTACAGAAAACTTCAATTCTGATTCGTTTAAAATGTTAAACAGTTGCAGAGAAAAAAAAGCGGTTTGTCTTACTTAAACTTATTGAGCTATTCAATAAAGTGTTTGTATTTTTATATATTTTTTTTCAATAAAGTATTTTCCAAAATAGAATAGCCTCTCCTAATGTTACCTGTTTGTAGGAGTTGTAAGTACAATTTTTATACATTTTGCTCCCAGAACATTTACATCAAAGTAGGTAAGCAGTCAGGTGTTGTGTAGCACTTGTAAGAAAGTAGCAAAAGGAATATCGGACATCTCGGACAATACAAAAGTCTTGGTTAAAATATGTGAAAAGCATGTGAAGGTATATAAAAAACAAACCACTCACTTTCACAACTGATATGAGATTGTAATGACATGATTACGTAACAAATATCTAGATTTTATATGCATATGAGAATGAATGCATTTATGTCTAGTGTTTGTACCTGATTTTATGATATCCTATAAAATGGTTAGTGGGCTTATGAAGTAACTGCTGACCTAAGAGGGTAGAACTAACCTTCTAATTGTACATTTTCAGCTCCCCACAAAAAGAAACCCTAAGTGTGGTCAACTGCTTCTGTCACTCTAAAAACACTTTAATAATAATGCAGTTTAGGTTCTAATCTGACTATACTGGAAATCACCAGTATGTTTCACCATACATCAATGCTTTAAACTTCACTATTATATAGATCTCAAGCAAAATATGTGAAATAAGCAGTTTTGTACAGTAGATAATGTCTCTATGATAATAGAACATATTGTAACACTTATTCATAGAATTTATACTAGAACCTAAAGTCACTCAAATCAAGAGACTTATTAAAAGGCTTTCTTTACTCTTAATAGAGAACTTGCTGTGATTAGCTTCCGGTTAAGAGGTAATCTATGTGTCTGGACCTTAAGTTGGATTTTTATCGAAATATCACCACAGAGAGGAGAAATTTGTAGCATCAACAGTAAAACTAGATTTTATTCAGTAAATATATTCCCAGTCTAGCTGAAATTGCATTGCTTTTTATCAGAACGAGGGCTGTGTTTTTCAGTTTGTTTTTATCCATAGAAGACGTGCCACTTTAAGCTCTAACTTTGATGTGGCAATAACAAATATGGAGAAAGGAAGAGAGAAAATATTTTGACGTAGACACTAAATCATAGTGACTTCATGTTGTTTGTGACACTTGTTGTTTTAGTGTTGTAGCATTGCTATTAGCGCGTGGTATGATATTTAATATGTTGTATGGATCTGGATGATGTGACCCTTACCTGTAAATATTAAACCTTTTAAAATTATATGGATTCAGTTAATCCTGTTGAAATCAAATGACCATTATAAATCCACCCCTTCCCCTAAGCGTGTTGAGTTATGCTAAAATAACAACCGGTTGATTGGATAAAAATAGGAATTAAGAAAAATCTGTATTTACTAGTTTCATACAATTTTTTTTTTCTTCATTTTTTAAAGCTTTGTTGTATTGATTATCAGCGATACTATTTTCCTAATGCCATCTTTTTGACTTTTGTTCAAAGTGAGCAGATAACCTCACAAACAAATTGCTTCACAGTAGGTACAGATAAGATAAAGTGTTCAAAGTGATTACTGAAACAGTCTTGGCTAAAGCTGGGTACATACTGAAAGTTTTAACTCTTGATCTGACATCTTGTCACAAAGCAGTAATGATTTTAAGCTGTGACTTGCGTAACAATGCCCCGTTCACATTACTTTCTAGTTTCCTGTGCATTGTTTATAAACTATTCATATAAACTTTTTGCAGCAATCATATACATGCCCACAAGGTAGCCCTTTGCAGAAATATTAATGGTAATTGTTGCTCTTGAGATTGTGTGTCAGTACACACTGAAGTTTTCTAAAGACATCAGGACATCGCTGAAGCAAATAAATAAAAAATATTAGGAGCTCCCAAAAATCAGATGACACGATGTTATGCAATTATTAAAGCATCGTGGGACAGTACACTGGTAAGATGTAAGACTCTAATGATTGTCGTATGATCTGCAAGATAATCATCAGAGAATCCTCTAGTGGTATCCTGCGTTAGACTAGCTTAGCTTAAATTTAATAACAATTCAAAGTTTCCCTTCCAAATCACTGTATAGTGATTTAACACAAATATTGGACCTGATTCACAATGAAGAATCTGTGGCTTTTTAGATGCGTATATTTAATAAGGGATAAATTGCGCATGTGTAGTAAATTGAAGTACACAATTTACGTTGGACGTAAGAACGGGGCGGCTCTGAATCACCATTCCGAACCTATTTCTTCAAGGTTCGTAGTGACTTAAGTATGAAGGGGCGTGCCGGGAAAAATAAAAAATGAAGATAAGAAGAGTGGGTGGAGGCATTTATTTAAATAGGGAAATCTGGGCGAAGTTAGGCAAAAACATTTTTAATTAGCCGCCATACGCACACAACTATGAACCTAAAGATAAGGTAGCCCTGTGGCATTCGTAAGTCTGTTAAGAAGCTGTAAACCGAGGGTGTGTCGGGAGTCGCCTTGCTTCTTTTTGCGTATAAATAAGAACCTAAAGCATTCTTAAGTGTTAATATGATCCATTATATTTACTCAGCTTAAACAACTCTGGGAAAAGAGATATTCCACCTATTCCATAAAGGAGATCTCTTCTGTACCTTGATAATTTGCCTCATCAGATACTAAAGTTGGGTATACTACGATTTTCATTCTAATCACAAGATAAATGCTGTTTTAGAGCGATATTGTGCCATGTCTGATCTTTGCACAGTACAGAAAATGGTTTGATCGGTGTTATTAAATTGTTTAAGAAATTTTATCAAACTGTTAAAAATGTTAGATTTCAACCTATAATCATATGAATTTAAAGATCAAACTATTCAATAATGAAAGGTCAGCCTAAACTTACTTGTAGAATGAACATGGCTGATTGGCATTTCAAATTGTAGAAAATATCTAACAATGCTCATACAAAAACCATACCAGGGACCCAGCTCTACCTTTACAAACGTTATAAACAAATTTAAGGCTTCTTTACAACCCATATAAGTGACAGGATGAGAGATTATTGGCAGTATATGTAGGTGAATATTTTTGAAGTGTGCCTTAATTTTTAAGTAATTGGAAATAAGGACTTGGGACATATGCACAAGAATCAGACCACTAAATGGGAAAAATATTAAACTTGTATTGGTTCATTTTAATGCCCCCCAAACTTCTCCACTCCCTGGGATAGATTCACCACTGAAACCTCAGCGTTTGAAAAACACAACAACAAATCAGCATAAAAGTACAGTGTTTTCCATTCCCTCGTCAACAAGTAAACCGTTAATGTGAGGGTGGGAATAGATCAGGTGATCCATTGGTTCAATGGCCAGGGCACTTGTGGAAAAGAATTGGCAGCCATGCTGAGTAAACCTACCCAGACAAAATGCACTGTTGAATGTCTTGTTACAGAAACTATTTTTAAATACAATGGGCTAGATCCAGAACTACGTTTGCTGTAAGTTTATTCGCGCAACGTATTTTCGTGTGCATAAATTCGTTACACTCCCTTCGGCACACCCCTTGAACGTACGTATTTTTTCAAGATACGCTTTCCAAACCCTACCTTAACTTTTGCCAACGTAACCGCAGTCATATGCACACGTACGTATGGGCAACACGAATTTATGCAGCTAAGCACGCACATACTGTACACTATACAACCCCCCGCCTACTTAACGTATTTCAGACGTATTTTGTAGTAACGTAAAATTGTCACGCCCACACGTAAGTATTTATGTGACACATACGTGAATGTCCCTTACGCTCACAATTACGCTATGCTATTGAGCGTATTTTCTATGGTGCGCATGCGCCGTACTTACAAATAGGCGATTTTACGTCTCCGCCACGCGTAAATTCGCTCAGAAGCGTTGTTCTGGATCAGGCCCAATGACTGAACACATTTCACAAAAATCCAAATCTGAAATAACGCGATACCTCCTATAAGTTTTGACCACACCACTCAATAGAAGACACATTGATCTCCATGCTGATTTAGGAACAAAGCACGTTTGCAGCTTAGGAGAACTATGTTGTATTTGTGTCTGATTGTGATGGGAGGCTTGCAGTGTAAAAAGAAACATTCTCTGGCACGAAAATATTGATTTGAGAGCTAGTTCGGAACTGGTTGGTATAAAACAGTGCTTCTGAAAAAGGGCCGTTCTAACTGCAGACCCATACTCCATACCAAACCATAGGGGTGCGTATTTAAAATCTGCAAATTTTACTTACTGTAAAAGATAGGAATAGGCACACTTCACGCTTATTCCTCTCTTTGCGGTCAGTTGAGTCAGGCCCAAAATGTCTTGGTCTTGTTTAATTTTTCCAAATATAATTACATGCTTTATTACATTCATCAAGCAGTAATAAGTGATATGAAAGAAAATGTATTTCAGTGTGGAAGCTTCTTAATAAACCACTTGTAACAAGATAAGTGACTCCCTAAATAAAGTGTTGGGCTATTGTAAAAGTGAACAACAGGCCTATTATTCTGAATAATCTCATGCTCTTACTAACAAAGGAAGCGTTCAAATTCAAAGTAAGAGGTTGAATGCTGATAAAGAATCTGTAAATTGACTTAGATTAAAAGAAGCCCCACACACAGTTCTGCATACATGATATACTGTCAGTCAGTTTCTTTAAGCACCTCACTCGATAAGAAATTCATTTCCTAAAGATAAGCAAATGGACTTAAGATGGTGAATCCCTTGCAATCCTAAATTCTGTACATGCAATGATATGCACCAGCCCTGCATAAAATGGGGCTGGTGCGTAATGAAGGATCATACGTAAGGGCCTGATTAATCCCAATCCATACCTTCCCAATCCCCTGTCCGCCATGTGTATATGCTGCATGCTTAGGGGGTTGTTCCACTCTGCCGTCGGAAGGGAAGTCTGGATCATGAGGATTTAGATCCTTGCTGGAAGCCTGCACTGCACACATGCGGAAAAGTGCAGTGCACTGCACTGCACAGAGTGCGGAAAACGCCTGCGTTGCTTAATTCTGGAACCAGTCCAGAATCCGTAATGTGGTTGATCAGTTCAACTACTTTATCCAATAGCAAATTCTAATCCATGTGTTCTGCTACTTCAAAGTATCCACCCTCTGCAAAATATAAATGTAATAAGTGCTAAAAACCAACAAAGTAAAGCTGGGTACCTGCTACGTGTGTAGAGGACATCTAATATCTGATAAGTGTGACCACGTCAACAATCATGCTGTAGGTTGCGTGTTACATAACCTTGGTTAATCACATCGTTTGAAACTTAACATTTTACTGATCCAACAATGTTGCATCGTAAGAAAAATATGTATTTTGTGCCCAGCCTTACTTACTGGTTTATCTAAAATTGGATGATTATTTGTATAGAAGGTATAGCATAATATGCGATATGTTATCATTTGGTTAAAATGCATACATATGGCAATCTTAAAGTAGTTACTGCTTTGCATATACAGTATATTGAGCAAAATAGTTCTTATACTCCTTTGAGAATTACTTATATTGAATAGATTGAAACTCTTATTCTCAATGGTCTAAGGACATGCAACATACATGTTGGAGATGACAACCAGGAAGAGTCTTCAGGGCTGAGATTGATTTCTCTGAATGGCTGTCTGTCTTTACATATGCTTTAGGAAGTGTTGTCCAATCTGTCAGAGGATGTCTTTTTT
>WWET01006359.1:18287-38620 GCA_011038615.1 Limnodynastes dumerilii
GTTCAGACGTGCAGTGCTTTTGGAGGGTCATATGTGCAAGACGGCTGGGCACCCTGGGGTGCAGAAAACTAAGGAGCTTCTTTCTCGAACGGTCTGGTGGCCGGGGATGTCACAGGATGTGGAAGACTTTGTGAGCAACTGTTCTGTGTGTGCCTGCAACAAGGTCTCTCGGGCCTCACCCATCGGTCCTCTCCATCCACTTTGTGTTCCTAAACGTCCATGGACGCATCTCTCCATGGATTTTATCACCGATTTGCCTTCATCTCTAGGGTACACTACCATCTGG
This sequence comes from Limnodynastes dumerilii, assembly GCA_011038615.1. Classification (NCBI taxonomy): domain Eukaryota; kingdom Metazoa; phylum Chordata; class Amphibia; order Anura; family Limnodynastidae; genus Limnodynastes; species Limnodynastes dumerilii. The sequence continues at coordinate 18,574 of WWET01006359.1, forward strand.
GTGGTGGTGGACCGCTTTAGCAAGATGGCTCATTTTACTCCCTTACGCGGTCTCCCGTCCGCTCAGGCTCTGGCTGAAATCTTTGTCACCCAAATCGTCAGGCTCCACGGCCTACCCCTGGACATTGTGTCAGACCGTGGTTCACAATTTGTGGCAAGATTCTGGAAATCCTTCTGTTCATTTCTACAAATTAAAGTGAGTCTGTCCTCAGGATATCATCCACAAACCAATGGTCAAACTGAAAGAGTGAACCAGTCCCTGGAGCAATATCTGCGTTGTTATATTTCAAGACTTCAAGACAACTGGGTGCAGAGCCTCCCATGGGCTGAATTCGCATACAATAACACTATACACTCTTCATCCAAGATGTCTCCGTTCTTCTGCGTCTGGGGTTATCATCCTCGCTCCTGCTCACTCTTTCAAAATCATTCAGGTCTTAATCAAGAGGTTCGTCAAACTGCCAAGAGGTTGCGGAACATCTGGACTCAAGTCAATCTTGCTCTACGAAAGACAGCTTTCAAGACAAAGACTAGAGTAGACCGTCATCGTCGGAAATGCAACTTCAAAGTTGGGGATAAAGTGTGGTTGTCCACCAAGAATATTAATATTCAACAGCCATCCAAAAAATTAGGGCCACGATTTATTGGACCCTTCCTGATTGTCAAGAGAGTCAATCCTGTAGCGTTCAGGCTGAAGTTACCCAGAACTTTGAAGATTCCTTCTACTTTCCATGCTTCACTTCTCAAACCGGTGAAGAAGACCCGTAAATTTTCCACGAATTCTCGTCCCAGACCTCCTCCATTAATTATGGGTGGCCAGGAGGAATTCGAGATTGAGGAAATCTTAAACTCTAGACGGGTTCGAGGGCAAGTACAGTATCTCATTCATTGGAAAGGCTATGGTCCGGAGGAGAGAGAATGGATTCCAGCCAGAGATATCCATGCCGATAAGATTTTAAAAGACTTCCATAGAAGATTCCCTTCCAAACCTAAAGCTAGGGGTATTGGAACCCCTCATAAAGGGGGGGTACTGTTATGCGCGGCGGTCGCACGCGCCCTCCGGCTCCCTCCGCAGCTGTCGGCAGTTCCCGGCTTCCTCTGGCTCCCTCGCGTCTTCGGGCGCTGGCGTCCACTCCTCCCACAGGCATGTCATCACGGGGGCGTGACGACATGCAGATTAGCCATGTGCGCTTAGCGCACACTGGCTGCCGACATCCTCGTTCTGTTTGGACTGGTTACTAGGTAACCAGTCCGGCGCTGCGGCGCTTTTAGGGTTACTTTGCTTGGCGCTTTCTTGCTGGAGGCAGGGCCTCCTTCCCAGCTTCTATTGGTTAGTGTTCCTATAAATTTAGTTGCAGCTCCCTGGGTCCCTGCCGGTTATAGCGTCTGCCAGTCAGCTCTGTGACCTGCTATTCCTTGCCTGTGTGCCTAGTGCTTTTGTGCCTAGTGATTTCTGAGTGTCCCGTCTTGTCCTTTGCCTAGTACCTAGCCTGTTAACCCCTTGTCTTCCGGTTCCGGTTTTCTCCCACCTTATTGTTCCATACCTTTTTGTGTTTACCTGGCCTTCCCTGTGTGCAAGTGTTTGTTTACCCCTTCGGGGGTAACCGCCGTTGTGTGCGTGTGTGATTGCCCCGGTCAGTCTTGTTAGTCACGTCAGTCACGTTTTCCCTCAGGTCCTTCGTCGTGTTATTTGTTCATTGTTGTTTGTTACAAGTCAGACTCTACTGTCTTGTCTTCTCCCCTTTTTCTCCCAACTATCTACTCTGTATTTCCTCTCCCGGGTGTCGTCACTGGGACCGCGACCTGTGGGTAAATCGGGGGGACAGTCCATCCTCACCATTAGAGGCTCTGGTGAAGAACCTGGTCCTACTAGACCCCGCGCCCAGGTTAGGCCTCACCCGCCACGCACCCGAGCTTCCAGGTACCTCTACCTGCAGCGTGGGAGACCAACCCGTCCCGGAATTCTCCTCAGGCCATCAGCCCGCAGAGTACCCCTCGGTACATTCGTACCAACCCGTCCCGGAATTCTCCTCAGGCCTTCAGCCCGCAGAGTACCCCTCGGTACATTCGTACCTAACAGGCCCCACACGAATGCCGGATTCCGGAACCGCGGAGCAGGTTACCCCAGATTAGCTCGCTGCCACCTCCTTGGTCTGGCTTCCAGAGCCTCTTCTTCCCTCACGGTAGGTTCGGGTTCCGGATACAGTGGTTCAGGGGGCGGCATTGCCCACTCCTCACCCTCCGGCCAAGCAGGTGGAGTCTCGGGACCCTCTTCGGTTACATCAGCCTTGGGAACTGGAAATGGGCAGGGCCGTAACATATCCCGATGTAGAGTCCGAGATCGTCCAATGCCACTCACGGGTCCCACTTCGTACACGGGTACCTCCGGCGACAACCTTCGGCGTACTACGTACGGTTCCACCTCTCACTCAGCTTGTTTGGTCTTACTTTCAGCTGGACCAACACCGTTTGCTTCACTTCCAAGGGCGCCAACCCCTTCTTCTTGCCCGAGGTATTTGGCCTATTCTCGATCTGCCGTCCGGCGAGATCCCAGGCGGTCCTTAGCCTCCGTCGTTGCTCCTCCACCCACCACGTCAGAGTACCACCCTCAGCTTGTTCCTCCTCCTCCAACGTCAAGTCTCTCAGTTCGCTTCCCGGCTGGCCAGACAGAAGAAAGTACGGCGTGAATCCGGTCATTTGGTGTACCCGGTTGTTGTAGACCCATAACAAATCATACAAAAACTCCGGCCACCTGGTCTTTTTCTCCGTCTCCAAAGTACGCAACATTTGTAGCAAGGTACTATTGAACCGCTCGCAGGCGCCATTCCCTTAGGGGTGGTACGGGGTGGTCCGCGATTGCTTTAAGCCATACACCCGGCACAACTTCTGTATTACCTTGCCTTGAAAACACGCTCCCTGATCCGAATGGAGCCGGGTTGGGCATCCATACCGTCGGATGAAATGAGTAACCACCGCCTCCGCGGCTCTCTCTGCTGTTTGGTTGTGAGTGGGTACCACCACGGTGAATTTGGAAAAATGGTCGGTCATCACCAGTGCATATCGGTGTCTGCTCACGGAATCCCCTATTAAGACGTAGTCTATCATCAGGAGCTCCAAGGGTCTGCTGGCCCGTATCACCTGTGAAGGGACGTGTTGTTCCGTGGGTTTCGTCACCCCGCACCTAGGGCAGGCCTGGCACACTTCCTCCACTATACGCTATAATCCTGGGAGGAAGTACTACTTCCTTAACCAATGATAGGTCTTCGAAGCTCCCAGATGAGCCCCAATCTCGTGCGCCTCCACCGCTAACTGACACACCAGACGTTCTGGAATCACCACCTGCTGCACCTTCCGAAGTTCCTGGGGGAGATACGCCTCTTGCACCAGGAGACCCTCCCGCACGCGGAGCTGAACTCAATGATGCAACACCTTCCTTCCCACCGGCGAAAGGCGATGTCACTCCCTGGCGGACGGCCACTGTCCTTGCTCCCTCCATCACCGAATGCAACTCAAACTTGGATCTTTTTGTTGTTCCTCGCTCCACTCCGCCGGCATGGTATCCAGCAAGATCGCACGGAGTTGTGCCTCCACTTCCTCGCGCTTGGGTAGGTCACCTTCTGGTGAGGTCAGGGATCTCCGCTCCCTCCAACTCCTCATCCCCACCGCCCTGTGAAGATCGGGTGGGAAACCGGGATAAGGCGTCAGTGTTTTGGTTTTCCTTCCCTGGCCGATAGCGGATCCGATAAGAGAACTTTGCAAGCCGGGCGACCCACCGTTGTTCCAGGGCCCCTAACTTGGCGGTTTCCAGGTGCGTGACTACTTCAAACTCCGCCCCGGTCAGGTATTCAGGGAACTTCTCAGTCACCGCCCACACCATCGCCAGGAGATCCAACTTGAAGGAACTGTAGTTCTCTGGGTTCCGCTCTGGGTCGCAGAGACTTCGACTGGCGAAAGTGATGACCCTCTCTTTCCCGTCTTGAACTTGAGCGAGCACGGCTCCCAGCCCCTGCTGACTCCCATCGGTATACAAGACAAAATGCTTCTCAAAATCTGCGTAGGCCAGAATAGGCGCCTGCGTGAGGGTCTGTTTCAACCGGGTGAAACCTTCCTGTGCGGTTCCCCATTCTACCGCTGGCAACTTTCCTTCGGTGGAGAGTCCTCGGAGCCTCGATGTTAATGGTCCAGCAATCCTCGCGAAACTTTCCACAAACTGTCGGTAGTAGCTGGCCAAATCGAGGAAACCCCTTAGGTCTGTGGCTGTCCGTGGTGTCTCCCACTCCAGTATTGCCGCAATCTTCTCTGGGGATGGACGCACTCCTTCCTCCGACACCACATGTCCCAAGTATTCCAGGCTTCTTTTCAGGAGATGACACTTCCTCGGCTTCAGCTTTAGCCCGTATTGCTCCAAGCGCTGCAGCACCAGTCCAACCTGGACAAATGTTCCTCGATAGTTGGGGCGAATACGATGATATCGTCCAAGTGGATCAAGATGGCGTCAAAGTTCAAGTCCCTTAGGCACCACTCCATCAGACGTTGGAAGGTAGCAGGCGCGTTGGTGAGGCCGAAGGGCATCCGGCAGAACTCGTACAATCCCATGGGAGTGATGAACGCTGTCTCCTCCCGATCCTTCTCTGCAACCGGGACCTGCCTGTAACCACTGGTCAGATCCAGCGTGGAAAAGTACTTGGCCTTACCAAGCGCCGCCAACGACTCCTCAATACGAGGAAGGGGGTAGGCATCCCGTATGGTGCAACTGTTCAAGCGCCGGTAGTCTACGCAAAACCTTAACGTCTCGTCCTTCTTCTTCAACAAGACGATCGGCGATGCCCAGGGGCTCTTATTTTCCTAGATCACTTTGTTGTCCAACATTTGACGTAGCATGGTCTTCACCTCCTGATAGAGGTTCGGTGGAATTTGGCGGTACCGCTCCCGTACTGGATGGGCGTTCCCCGTGACTATCTCATGTTCCAATTCTGTCGCCAGTCCGAAATCCTCTTCATGCCTGGAAAATGCCAATTGTCGATCCCAGAGCATGCTTTCCAACTTTTCCCTTACTGCCAGCTGCAGATCCTTCACCGCCACGTCGACTTCTTCCAGGATAACCTTGCCATTCCATTCTGCCGTGGGTTGTTCCACTGGTGTCACACGTACAGCCATTTCCCATGGAGTGTGGTGATTGGGGCGCAACTCCACCTCCTGCTGTCCTCTTACACTACCCTCTTCTATGGCCATTACGTGAGCCAACACCGTCCCGGCCTGGACCAGCGGTTTCTCTTCGCCTAAGTTACACAGTCGCACCGACACTCGTCCTGTCCGAACCACACCCAGTGTGCGGGCCACCATGCATTCTCCTTCTTTCACCACTAGTTCGACGGGTTTTACCAGTACTTCCATCCCCTCCAGTTTCCGATGCGTCCTCACTTCCAGATGTAGCAGCGTCTCCTGCCGGGGCAGCAACTCCAACGGCTGTTTGTGACTGGTCCAGATCAGTCCTACTGGGCCCTGTATGTTTCTCACTAGATTACCTTCCTGCTGCCGGGTGGCCTGTTGTAAGGTTTGCTGGACAGCCCTCTGCACTCCCATCTTCCTCCAGTACCGAGGGCCTTGCTGTCGGAACAACACTTGGTCCAGGTCTCGTAGCACGTTCATGCCGATGATGACAGGGCCATGTTGCATGCCGGATCCTTTGACAATCACAATGCCTTTCTTTCCCAGCTTCCGTCCGCACACCTCGATCTCCATCCAGACCACACCCACCACAGGAATAGGTAGGCTGTTCGCCGCCGTAAGCCTCACCCAATTCGCATTTTCCGAAAGTTAGGGTATTCTTTCTTGAAGCACTCCTCTGACGTGGTGGTGACTTGAGATCCGGTATCCAACAGGCAACGCTGTACCACCCCTCCCAACCAAGCCTCTACCACAGGGCACTCTCAGATTAACTCAGCCGAGTTACCACTCCCCTCCTGTTCTCCCTCTTCCCCCACAGGTGGCCCCTTTACCGCGAGGGATGTTAGTTTAACTGCTGCCCTACTTCTTCATCACCCTCCTGGCAGTTCCGAGCCAGATGTCCCAGGCGCCGACAGTTCCAGCATCGTGGTCCCTCTCCTCGCTTGGCTTTGCCACGGCCACGGGTCCAACCCTTCCGTCATTCTCCATCCTCCGCGCTCCGCTCCTTCTTGAGATGTGGTACCTCCTGGCGCAGCTGCGTCATGTCCTCTCGCATGAGCTGCAACACCTCCTTCATGTCACGTACACACCCTTCCCAAGGATTCGCCAGGGCCCTTGGTTCGGGTTTAGCTGCTCGTGCCTGTAGGGACGCCACCGCATACGCGCCTAAGTTGTCATCGCGATCTCTAGCTATGGCATCCTTCAGCACCTGAAGGAAGGTCATCGTGCTATCCGACGTCACCTGGTCACGGAGGGTCTGACACAGGGGAACACTGCACAAACCCATGACGAATTGATCCTGCAGAGTCTGATCTGGGCTTCCCAATGCGTCCTCGTCCCGGTCTTGCACCTCCCTCAGCAATTCCTGTGAAGCGTTAGCAAATTGCGGGATCGTCTCCGCATCCCGTTGCGTCCGTGCGAAGAACCGCTGCTTCAGTGTTCCTAGCGAGGAGGTGTCCCCATAGACATCCTTAAGCAACTCGCAAATACTTTTCAACGTCTCTCGCTGTACTGGTGCCGCTAGCAACACTGTCTTTCTGGCCTCCCCCTCCAAGGTTTGCAGCGCCAATTCCGGCTGCAGCGCCTCGGCGACCTGATACAACCGGATGGCCCCTTGCAAGCGCTCCTTCCAATCCGCTAACATGTTTCTCCCATCAAATTTTTATGGGCAATAATTGCCCCCAACGGTACGGGCACAGGTGCCTGCGCCACCGGCGCCACTTGCTGTTCGTCCGCCATGGATCCTGCCGACTACGCCAAAATGTAATACCAACAGGACAATAATACACGTTGTTCCACTCACGGTTAGCTGAACTGTCGGTCTTACTTCTATGCTCCCGGAACGAATGAGCCAATTTTCTGACTGTGGCGCAGTCACTGTACCGACCTGAGCTTGGTGGGAAAGAACGGGAAAGGGGAATGTTTGAGCGCCTCACTAGGAGGAAGTGCGTGACTTCACTCCCTGGCTGGAGGTTGACTCAGTTTACTCTGGCCTAGGTACGGGGGTCGGCGTGGGTCTCCACTGCCCACCACTAGAAGGCCTGAGACCCACCCTTCTCCCTCCTGATGTGGGGGCCTTACAGGAGAGGATACAGGTATACTTACCGTGTGACAGCAACGTTGCAGGAGACCGCAGCGGGGCTGAGGTGATTCCTGACAGGAGCTGTGGACACAAGTAGCAACACAACACAATAACCGCGGCTTAAGGCCAAAACTAAGTTATACTAGGATAGAAATATAACTAACACTAAAACAACAGACCGTTAACCAAGGTCTGGTAAAACTGTAACCCAACAGATATTAACAAGGTTGCTGCATCAACGTCACTCTGTCCCTCCTATAGGAAGATGTCAGGCTCTTATCTCTCCCTGCCTTTCACACTGTCCCTGTATCTCTCCTGGTCTCACTCACACCCACGCACACCCAGAGCGTAATTACTCCTATCCTCACACAGTATTCACACTCCCTGGTGGTCCAGTGGGACTCTGCCCAGTACCTGTCGCCCCAGGGGTCAGTGGGGTGATAGCGGCCTCTGAGGCCTCCGTGCTGCTCCAACCCTGGTGGTCTAGTGGGGTGACAGACGCCTCTGGAGACTCCGTGATGCGACAATCCTGGTGGTCTAGAGAGGATTTAAACCGCTGCCACCACTGCTGGGTACTGGTAAGCCAGGGACTGAGGAGAGCACTGCCTCTGCCCTGCCGTAGCCACGCTTTCGCACTGCTCGCTCCCGCTCCTGCTGGCTGCTGAACGCTTCCTCTCCCCCTCTCTTCCTGCCAGACATGCCTCCTCCCCTCTGCCCGGGACGCCGCGAGCTCCGATTGGCTCCCCCCGCCGCGAGATTGGCTCGCGGCCGTCCCACGTGGTTTCCCGGCAGCCATTCGTCTCCGAATGGCTGCCGCATCGGACCCGCTTACCACCCGTTGGCTCTGTCCCTCGCCGTCTTCCTGTGTTGTCCCGGGGCCTCCGACGTCCAGGCTGTACTGAGGCTCCTCCGCACTTGTCACACTAGAAGGCACAGTATGGCCAGAAACACATAACCATGCTGTGCCTTCTAGTACTAACAGTGTCTGCATAATAAGGGCTACAAGGATTGACGGCGATTTTTGAATGCAAAATCATGGCGATTTCTCCATGTAAAAATCGTTCGACATCGACAGCGATTATAAATCGCCAGCCATAAGCAGCGAATAGTAAATGCAGCGATTTAAAAAAAAAAAAAAAATGATAACTTTTTATATTAATTGTTAGATTTTCTCCCTTGAAGTTAAAGATGTACCCTGCAGTTTTTGTGTAAAAGTGTTTCTTTTAATATGATTATTTTTTGTGAGCAGAGGAGACCAGACTTTAAGACCCAGGAAAATTCTTTTTGAGATAAGCTAAAAGGAAGTGTATAGTATATGTAACATTACATTTGCTGTATATACTTTGTGGGAATCCTACAGATTATTATCTTCCTCTGTTGCTGTACTTTTGTCTTTACGGATGAGGAGGTGGTTTTTGTTTAGAAACCGGATTTTGATTTCATGGAATTAGTTTGAATGGATAACCCTCATCTAAATTTAATGGGTGTGGTACCGCGCTTATAAAATATAAATATCGAAAATTCGCATTTCGAATTTTCTACTGCGAATGCCAATTTTCTCCGAAATGCTAAAATTTTAAAAATGTATACACCCACATGTTTCTATTTATACTAGTCTGAAATAATAAACATTCTAATTCGAAAGTCTGTATTCCGAATACAACTTAATTTAAAATAGTGTACATTTTGATACAGACCAAACTAGAATAAGCCACAATTTTGAAAAACTGATTTTCGAAAATCTTAAATAAGAATGCTATTCTTTTGCGAAAATGTTGGTTGCGAATCGTTCGCATAGCGAAACAGCCGCAATGCGGAATTTTTGCAAACGGCAGCCACTTACAATGCGCTAACATTTGATTGACTATACTTCCATATGAATGGAGTGCTTTCAGTTTTAATTAGAGCTTCTTACTTTTAGCTTTAATTTCATTTATTTTTTTTCCAATTCATTTAATTACATTTTCTTTAATGTAATTTCATCTTTAATTTGAGTGTATTTACTTCCAAATCAGCTGACCTGTGTAGTAATTACAATGGTTTCTATATGTGCCCCCCACTTTTTAAGGGACCAATAGTAATAATACAATAGACTCTAAAGCTATTTCATGGACATGTGTGGTCCATTCCTTTGTTATTTCATCATCAATTAAGCAGGTAAAAGGTCTGGTCAATTAAGCAGGTAAAAGGTCTGGAGTTGATTCTACATTTGCATTGAATCTAAAACTTAAACCCAAATCTTAGCACCTCATCAGTTAAGCATGGTGGTGGTAGTGTCATGGCATGGTCATAAATGGCTGCCAATGCAACTGGTTCCCTTCTATTTATTGATGATGTGACAGCAGCAGCAGGATGAATTCTGAAGTGTTTTGGGCAATATTATCTGTTTATATTCAGTGAAATGCTTCTGAATTAATTGGACGGTGCTTCACAGTGCAGATGGACAATGATTAAGTGTAAGTCCTATTATTACCATTATGTACGTTATGGAGTAAACATATTGAAATTTAATTTTTGTTGTAGGTGGGGGGGGGGTCCCAAGCTGACCTTTTACACCTGGGCCCATGAATCTTTAGCTACGCCCCTGAATAAGAATATTTTTGTGAGAGAGAAGACTAGACTTTAAAACCCAGGAGAATCCTTCTTGAGATAAGTTAAGAAGGAATATATAAACAATGTTTTCTTTGCAATGTTCTTTACATTTAATATTACATTTGTTGTATATACTATGTGGGAACCTAGCGGAAAATGGTTTTCTCCTGTTACTGTACTTTTAACATTGTAGATAACTAATTGTTGCCTGAGGATTTCCCTATACTTTATAAAAAAAACACCTTCATTTCTTATGTACAATACCAAAAGTAAAGGATAAGAAGTTGATATACATTGAGGTAATAAGAACCCCTTATGATAAAATGGATTGTAGTTCAGTTTTGGAACATGGAGCCTCTTTTTCATAGTATGAGGAATGTGCCGTTTTTTATACAGATCAGTTTTATTTATTTTTATCATCTTATTATGTAATGCCATGTTAATTATAGAAGGAACTTTATTTATGAATTCTAAAGGTTTTATGAATGAGGATCTTAATGAAATAGTTATTGGAAGTAAGAAATCATCAAAGAGATAAATAGGAACCTCCCTGTTCTCTGTAACTCACCTTGAAAAAGACTCATTGCAGTTAAAACGCAAGTAGAAGTGGTGTTCTGCGGGAGGTCTCCCTGTGACAGCTGAGCATATTTTGCCATCCGGAGCAGTGTCCCACAAAACACAGGGAACTTAGACATTACTTTGTATTTTATTATGTTGCCATTTTTGGAATAAATATTGACGTTTTTACAAGAAGAAGTACGTCCATTTCTTAGGGGGACCCCCCTCTTGTTATATGTGGAAACCAAGAGGTTGACATGTGTGTGTTCCTGATTAGCATGGCAGCAGCATTTCTGTATGAAGGGGATTAAACAAATTTTCTCGTGATTTCTTTCTTTTTCATGTTAGAAACTTGGAGGAGGATATTGGAAGAAATCACAGTGGGGAGAAGATAAAGACCCTTTGGAAATGCTTAGACCCAAGACACATTAAATGTGAGTGCAATACTAATTTCCCTTTTTCCATATAATTAAAGGTATTAAACTATTGGGGTCTGATCCATGCCTACGATGTAGTGCTGAGCGTACTAACGCTCAGCGTTACATTGTGGGACTCCCCCTGACACTCCCCTTCCCTATCATATTTACACTTCCTTATGCGGCTGAAGGCTACCCTATCTTCAGCCAGTGTAAGGGAGTGTAAATACGCTGGCATTAGTATGATAACGCCGCCCTCCCAGTCTCATCCCTCTCCCTGCCTCCCTGCATTAACCTTAGCGCAGTAACGCTGGGGGACACCCATCCAGCGTTACTACGCTGGTGCTACGGACGCCCGATCCACGATTGGGCGTTGCCGTAGTTATGCCGGGCAACATTTGCCCGGCGCATGCATAGATTGGCTTTTAGTAACTACGGCGGGCGTAGTTCTGGATCAGCCCTTTCGTCTCAATTTATATTTTCATATATTCTTTAGGAGCGAAATTCCGTATTGGCTGGAAGTTGTAATGTATATGAAGGTTCTGTCTACAATGGCATCCTATTTGTAAAAATAGACAAGAACAAGAAAAGAGACACAAACTGTATGTTCTTTATTTTTTATTTTTTTACATTTTTTATTCACCAAGAGACTTAATATTTCTTTTTCGAGATCTTCATTCACATTTGAATTTTTTGTTACATAGTCGGGATAGAAGGTTCCTGGAACTTCCACTTTGTAAATATTCGTAGGAGTTTTTTTTGGTTTCCCCTTGTGGGATTCTAAATAGAATTCTTTCTTTGTATTATTGAGAACTAGGATAGGGGTTCCTTGGGAAGTTTGGCATCCATTTATACTAGGAAGCGCTAATAAGTGAAGTGTACTTTTTTTCCTTGCAGGGTGAGAATAAGTCCCATTTAGGGCTGAAGTGCCGTGAGGTCGCCTATGAAGCAGGGACAGATGTATGCAACTTAGTGTAGTGGGACTAAGCAGGAAATGAATATTGTGGACACTGATTGCTGTGATATTAACAGCTGAGATTATTCCCTTCAACTATTGGTCAGTTTGATATTATGCTAAAAAGCAAGACTTTCTCTGCAGACATCATTATAAGAGTATGATAAAGAATTCAGACCCTGGGCTATATTCACAGATCCGTTTTTCCCGTGCGTTTTTATTTAGAATCGGATAAACTGCGCATGCGTAGTAACTTTATCTACGCTGTTGACGTTGAATTTACGCACAGAACTCCATAAGGCATGTACTTGTGAATCGCACTTGGGGACATACGTGTGGAGGGGCGTGGTTGAAATCCGTATGGGCAAAGTTATGTGAAAGTAGGTGGGGGGAGGCATTTAAATGACCATTTTAGGGCGCGGTTAGTTAGATACGCACGTACGGAAGTATTATATTTACATAAATGCACACGTATAGATAGAGGTGCTCTATGGTCTCATAAGTCACCGAAAACCCGTCCGTGTGAGAGGAGTGTCATGGGTGTTGCCTTGCAACGTTCGTGCGTATAATTGCGTACCTTGACTGACGGATCTCAGTTAAATTGGACTGATACAGAGGGCCGGATTCAGATCTACAAATGTTATGTACGTAAATCTTCTATCAGTCTGCATTGTGCATGTCCAGCTGGATATGCTTAGTTCTGTGTGGAATTCACTATTCACATGCTGGGCGGGCCCACTCACCATAGCGAGGGGCCCTATTGGAAAGGGCCGTTCACTCCCAGCCAGTTCCAAACTGGCAGGGATATCGATTGCTTATGCCTCGAATCGCACAGTCACCCATTCTTAAAAAAAAATTTCTGAAAGGGCTCGCATTCGAAATACGGTCAGCCAAAAAGCAACTTTCGGCTGTCCCTAATTCGCAATGCGAGCCCTCATAGCGGGGACTCACAACGGGTGGGCATAGGCTTAATTAAGCCCTTACATACGATCTAGTATTCTGCATGCACAGCGTTGTTTTCAGGATACTTAAGAGAGGGTCCAGGGCACAGAAATTCTTTACGCATGAAGGAATGTCTAGAGGGGGGGGGGAAGTAACTCCTCAAAAAGGTGCAGGCCTGACATGGAACAAACCATGCTGCAATATCTTGCACATACATTTTTAAAGTGTAAACATTTTTATTTTTAGACTGGAATTTAGTTGAACTGCAAAATATCACATTTAAAATCCTATCCCACCTACAGTTAAACATTGTTTTGCCAAGTTGAGAGCCAAGAGCCGTCGCAAAGTGAAGGGAATTTAGTTTTTTATGGTAACTGATGGACAAATTAAACTTATCTCTATTGGATGCCTCCAGTTTCAGGTTACATCAACATTACACATAATGAGCTAGAATTAAATACATCTCTTTCCCCTCAATTTACCTATATATACCCATAGATATACTTGTGTGTACTCCTATTTGTGAATACTTATGTAATGGAAAAGCTTATCACTGTGACAGGGATAATATTATTTTATTATTATTAATGTTTATTTATAAGGCGCCACACAGTATCCGCAGCACCGTACAGAGGCAATAGCAAAAACAATAGTTGCATATACAAAAGAATAATTAACAGAGGGTAAAAAATATGATGGAATACAATACATGTATAAAGCAAAAATTAAATACAATACAAAAATATCAAAACAATATGTGAGGAAAATAAAGATGCTGGGTAAGTGTGTAGGAGCAGATGAATAAGGAAAGAGATAGACAGTAGAGAGAAAAAGGTGGGAAGAGATGATAATAGAGTAGAGGGATGATGACAGGAGGAAGGAGGACCCTGCTCATAAAAGCTAACATTCTAAGTGAGAGAGGGTGAACAAACAGGAGACACAGTGATGATGATGGGGAGGGTAGGTAAGCTGAGGTGGAGGAAGGGTAGGCTAGCCTGAAAAAGTGGGTTTTAAGGTAGCGTTTGAAGGATTGGGGTGTGCTGGATTGCTTGATAGGATGTGGTAGGTTCCAATGGAGAGGGGCAGTCCGGGAGAAGTCTTGGATGCGGGAGTGAGAAGGAGTTATCAGGCGGCGGTCACCAGTGGAGCAGAGTGGACGGGAGGGAGCGTGGATGCATGCACACCACTCTGCTGCATCAACATTTACTCTATGCTTGTGTCCCCCCTGTTATTGTCCTGCCGGTAAGACCAAACCAAAGAGCCTCTTAATAGCATAGGACAATATGACTCCTGCGGGAGTGAAGTGTCGCAGTGAGACGGCTTTATTATGTCGCTTTGTTATTTTTAGATGCAGGGGATTTATATGCAACTTCGCTACAATGTTTCCATCATCCCAGTGATTAATACATGTATAACAACAATAGTTGCAAATGTCGAAACAGAAAAATATTAAAATATGCAAGCGAATATTCGCTAATTGATCGCTGTATAGCGAAGGACAAAGGACCGCAAAAGTGCGGGAAATCGGTAACGCGCACGCACGTACACGCTTTTGCGGGGCGGTGGAGGAGGAGTGAGACTTGTAAATTGTGGTGAGGAGCTTAAAGAGAATTCTGAAAGGGACAGGAAGCCAGTGTAGAGATTGACAGAGAGGGGAGGTAGAGGCAGTGCGTTGGGAGATGAAGATGAGTCTGGCTGCAGCATTTAGTATAGATTGTAGGGGTGAGAGACAGACCAGAGAGAGGCCAGAGAGGAATGAGCGTTTTAGTGGCGTCAGTTGTCAAGAAGGGTCTGATGCGAGCAATGTTGTGGAGATGAAAGCGGCAGGACAGTGAGAGGGCGCGGGTGAGGGTGGTGAAGGAGAGAGGGGAGTCCAGGATGACGCCCAGGCACCGGGCTTGGGTGGAGGAGGAGATGGTGGAGTCACCAATAGTAATAGAGATAGTAGGGGTAGAGGGGATACGTGAAGGAGGGAAGACTACGGTTTCTGTTTTGTGCATGTTTAGCTTCAGAAAACGCTCGCACATCCGTGGGGAGATGGCTGAGAGGCAATCTGACACTTTTGACAGAAGTTCAGGGGAGAGGTCAGGGGAGGAGAGATAGATTTGAGTGTCGTCGGCATAGAGGTGGTAGCGAAAGCCAAAGGAGCTGATGAGGTCACCCAGAGAGGAGGTGTAGTGTAAGAACAGAAGGGGACCAAGAACTGAGCCCTGGGGGACACCAACTGGAAGAAGAGGGGAGGAGTAGCTAGGGGTTGCTACAGGAAAGGAGCGGTCCGAAAGATAGGAGGAGAACCAGAAGTGGACAGTGCCAGAGAGGCCGAAGGAGTGAAGGGTGTGGAGAAGGAAAGGGTGATCAACAGTATCAAAGGCTGCCGATAGATGAAGGAGGATGAGCAGGGAGAAGTGGCCCTTTGATTTGGCAGAAAGGAGATCATTTGTTACCTTAGTCAGGGCAGTTTCATTGGAGGGCGAAATCCAGATTGGAGAGGGTCCAGGATGGAGTGGTCAGCAAGGTAGACGATTAGACACTTGTAAACAAGCCGTTCAAGCAACTTGGAGGCGAAGGGCAGAAGGGATATAGGTCGGTAGTTGGAGGCTGAAGTCGGGTCAAGGTTAGGTTTTTTAAGGATGGGGGAGACAAGAGCGTGTTTAAAGGGGGAAGGGATGAAGCCAGAGGAGAGGGATAAGTTAGAGATGGGCAAGATAAGAGCCGGTGGAGAGAGAGAGAGACCAGAGAAGATTAGAGGGGATGGTATCAAGTGGGCACATTGACAAGGAGAAAAGTAGAGTTGCACTTCCACCTTTTTTTAGGTGCAGGTGTAGACCTGAGCAATACCATGTTGAATTGCAAGGGGAGGCAGCTTTAAAATTAAGAGGTGAAGTTTCTTAGCTCAACTCTATTTTATAGAATAAACATAAAGCTATGCAGTATTTTAGTTCTATATGTAAGTATAATGTATTTTCCCTTCATGCAAAAGATTTTAAATTAATTAACACCCCTTACTTTAAAAAATGGTTTAGCCGAGCTGTACACTTGCACCTAAAAAAAGGTGTAAGTGCATCTCTGAATCAGCCCCTTAGACCCTAAAATACCAGACCACAGCTATCAATCACAATCTCTAACAAATATATCTACACTGCATTAAACGGTTGTGGTAATTACCTAAATAATCAGTATGTAGCAGACTGTAACACTTGCACACATTAAACGGTTGTGATATTCACATCTTCTAGGTACCCCCACTTCATGCTGTTTTCTAGACATTTTAGGGTCTTTTATGGTCATTGTACCACAACTATTAATTCTAAATAAACCTGCCATCTGCAGATTTGGGATAACAAGACACTGGTCAATGCTGGTGATCTTCATGCACTCGGTAATCATAAACTAAAAGTTCCCAGATCCTTTGCTATATAATCTGAGCTTAATCAAACAAAACACAGTCCCATGTGACTAGTCCCAGTGACCAGTGTTCAATATAGAAAACATTCTAGGAATTTCAATTCTGACAACAATAAATAATGTACAATTATTATTATTATTGTAGCAGCAGTTGTAGTGGTAGCAGAAGTAGAAATAGTAGTAGTATATTTTAATTCTATTTGTAAAACGCCAACATATTACATAGACTTTTAAGGGATCAGGGGCTGTATGCAGTGCTCTGGCCTCATTGCAAATACGACCGGAGTTTTCTGATATGTTCTACTGCACATTGTTGCAACGTAGATTGCGTATATGCGGTCTTAAAGAACTCTGCATACGGCCCCAGATTTCTGAGCAGATGATTTGGAGGCACCCACACGCACCTGATTCACAGTTAAGTGTTAAATCCATATGTTAGCCTCTGTTCTGGAGGCTAATATACATATTTTGATATCCATATCAAAATAGGTTACATGGCACTGCACCTGCTCTCCTTGTAGATGCTGAATCCGTGCACAGGACCTTACCTTAAATATTCCGCACGGAAACCCTTCTGCGCAGAATACTGAATTGTACGTAAGGGCTTAGGCAAGCAATTATTTAAATGCCAATGCCCACCCACTATGCTTATCTCGTACGCACGGTAAGTGGGTCACCCTTCTGTGGGGATGCTAGATTCTAAATGAATTGCAGCTTCGGGCGACAGTGTTCCATTTCAGAAGTATGCACAGTACCTGTTCAGAGCTGGATCTTGCCCAAACTCTTCAAATTGAACTTTAGATCATGTTTCATTGTGTGGCATTACTTATAATAAAGAAGGAGCATTTGCATTATGATAGTACTCAATGATATTAATGAAAAATGTTCTTTTTCTTTATGGATGAACTCTTATGTTTTGACCATACATTATTCTTGTCCAAGCACTTAGAATGTCTTTATTCCGCAAACTGTAAACTGGGTAGCATTGGAACCAAAGTAGCAAACATCATTGAGAGGAACTTGTCATATTCTTGATGATATTGCATGTACAAGATCATGGCTGTTCCATAGTATAACACAACGATGGTTATATGGGAGGCACAGCTTGAGAACGTCTTGCTTCTTCCAACTGAGGACTTTATTTTTAGGATGGACGAAATTATGCAAATGTAGGAAGTCAAGATCAATAAGAGGGGAATAGTTCCAAGTAATATTGCATCTAAGAAAACACATTTTCTGAAGATGGTGGTATCACTGTAGGTGACAATAATCAATGTTTTTAAATCACAGAAAAAATTATTGACTTCACTGATACGAAAGTATTTTAAGCCACTAACAGCACAAGTAAATATTAAAGCATGTAAGGAAGCCATGAGCCATGTGGGCACTGCTAATAAGGCACAAACTCGTTTACCCATAATGAGAGAGTAATGTAGAGGGAAACAGATGGCTACATAGCGGTCAAAGGCCATTGCTGTCAACAGAAAGCACTCTGTATCAGCAAAGAAGAAAAATAGGTACATCTGGACCATACAGGCAGAGAATGATACAGTGTGGTCACCAGTGACAGTAATGTGCAGCAGTTTGGGTAGAGTTGTGGTGACGTATAATATGTCCAGTATGGAGAGATTGCACAGGAAGAAGTACATGGAAGTGTGTAGATGGGACACAAGGCACACCAAGGTAATAATAATAACATTGCCAATAACTACAATCAGATAAATCAGTATAACAGCTGCTAAAAGCACAATCCTTCCAGTGTCTGATGTGGAGAAGGCCATGATCTGGAATTTAATCTGTGAGGTGTCATTTGCTAATTCTTTATCCATTTTTTGTTCTAAACAAATTATCTGTGCACAAACTGGAAATATAACAAAATAATAACTTATTACTCAATAAATAACATTGCTAACAGTGCTGTATACCAGCATTGTTTTAAAAGAAGACACATACTTAAAAGGAGAAACACAATAATGAGTGATTTTATACTGAATTACTATAAAATTATACAATAACACTAGTTTTAAACACTATGGAGCTGACCCAGAGTGGAATGCATAAGTGTTGTAGTCAGATCCAGCGTTGTGAGTTTCCGCAGAAACATGCAACTCTGGATAGGATGTAGGAAATAAGGGCAGGTATGTAACCTACACAGATGGAGCCCTATGCAGAGAGGATGTAGGTTGTACTGCCGCTGCCTCTGTTAGTTTACTATTTATTTATTAACAGGTTTTTATATAGCGCAATCAGATTACGTAGCGCTTTACAATTTTAACAATCATTATAACAGGACTGGGTGGTAACAGACAAACTGGGTGGGTAAGAAAACCCTGCCACAGGCTTACACTCTATAGGATATTAGGGATTGATACATAAGGAGAAGTGCTATATAATCACACAGCGGACCAGCCAGCTTGCATGGTAAAAGTGCTCAGTGCTCTGTGTGATCCAGTCACACAGCAGTGTTAGTAACAGAAATGAGAGGATTTTTAGTATAGAATGAAAGAAGTTTGGTTTTAATCATGAAGTGATGTCATATAATAAAGTTGTTGTAAATAATAGTGTAGACAAATGTTATGTAGGTTGTGGAATTTGGTACGCTTGTCTGAAGAGGTGAGTTTTGAGGGAGCGTTTGAAAGTTTGGACAGTAGAGGATAGTGTGGCACCCCCATAATGGTAGCACCCCTTTAATTGTTGGGAAAACCTATTTTAATTGGTGGTTCAGGGCTGTTACTGGGCAGGCTTTGGTGGCTGGCGCATAAGAAGAGTTGCTAGGCAACAGGTCAACGATAGCGCACAGGCAGTGGCATGAGCTGGGTCTAGAAGGTTCTGGCCAGGGGAGAAGGAGCAGAAAAAAGCAGTTGGAAAGAGTCAGTTGGTGCGTAGAGTGAGTGGTGGCAGGGTGTAGGAGATCGGTGCTGGTGTGAGCGGTGTCCTGTGACTTACCTGAGGTGGTGTTATCGGTGCTTTCCTGAGGGAATGGAGATTCGGTGTCCCTGGTTGCTGTGGCCAAGGAGTGTGAAGTAGATTACTGTGGTGGCGGAGGTGTGTTTTTGTTGGAGCGGAGAGCCAGCGGAGTGAAGTGAAGACTGTCCGGAGGGTGTGTTGGGCGGCTGTGGAGCGTAGCCGGTGTCGGTGCGGAGCCTGTGAGAGGGGAGCCAGAGAGCAGTGTCAGGAGTGAATTGGAAGTGTGCAGTGACGGAGGAGATAGAAAGCTGTTGGTGAGAGTGTGCCGGAGAGGTGACAGAAAAAAAGGCAGAGAGCTGCAGTGAGAAGTAAGCCGGGAAAGTGGCAGAGAGAGAGAGAGAGCAAGGAGTACAGCTGATAGGCGGTCCTAAGGTATTGGGTAGTAGAAGCAGAAAGGAGAGAGGTTGAAGCGATGAAATAAAGTTGAGGGGACAATATATTAAGCTGGTACCAGTGAATTGCAAGTGTTTGGCAGAAAGGAGGAAAGGAGAGTTCTGCTGAATGGCCATAGCTGCACTCAAGGGAGAGTGTGGGGAGAAGATATATATATTTATATAAGACTGAGGATCTGGACTAAGGGGTATTGGAACATTTTAAAAGTAAACTACAAATTTTGTCACATGAATTATCTTTTCAGTGGATTAGCTGAAGAATATATAGATAAAACTAAGTCAGACTGTACAGTAATTACTAAGTGATTCTTCTGTAAATTGTATGTAAAATTCTTATATTCATTGTGAGCTTAATATTTATATGAGAATTGAACTTGTTATAAAGGGTCATTTATTGGCTTAGATAAATTAGCAAATTCAGCAGCCAGGAGCCTGCAACTGTTTTTTTTCAAAGACTTAAGAGCTCCGGTGTCCCAACTTATTAAACAAAAAAATCTTATGTAAATTGTAGTTAATGAACACAAAAAAGTTTTTTTTTGTTGCTGTAAATGTATTTTACTGATACAAATGTT
>WWET01006359.1:42264-67071 GCA_011038615.1 Limnodynastes dumerilii
CGTCCGTCTTCCATAGACGGACGTAGTTCAATAAACAGCAGCTACTGCGCATGCGTAGTAGCTATTGTACGTAATCTGCGTATCGTTTCGAGGGCGATATATATATATATATATATAAAAGTTGGGATAAACATTCACAACAAGAATGTTGACTTTTTTACCGAAATACAAGAGAAGCATTTGGAGAGTATATAAAACTAAAAATAATTAATATTTATGGTTAATTTAGTAACCAGCTCAGGCCAAGAAGTTGCAAGTTTTATTTTGAAAATATATGCACAAAAGGAGCAGAACATTTAGTGATGTGGTTGAAAACTTAATGAAGTTGCTCTAACAGAAACCACCCGAGTAAAATATTTTCTATGTCACATTCACCTGGTAATACTAATGATTAAGTTACACTCATATTAACCTTGTTATATTGAATGTACAGTACTTGTAAAAAGTGTTACAACATACATTTTTAAAGTGTTACAACATAAATATTTAGTCATACTTTGCTAAATGAAAATAATTATTTTTTTAAATTATACTTAAATATTTATGTTATATAGTATATATAATAACATGTGCAGATTATTTTATTCCTTTTTGTCCTTTTTTTTGTATATAAGAAGAATTATGCAAATCACAAACTTTGTATGTCTTTCTTTAAACACATCTGCAAACCATTCTTAATGATCAGAGGAAAACAAATCATCTTTACTAGCAGAATTACTTACTATGTGTTGGTAAATGAGTCATTTGTCATCTTTACTAGCAGAATTACTTACTATGTGTTGGTAAATGAGTCATTTGTAATTGGTATTTGTCCCCATTTAAACTTTCTGAGATGAGCTGCAGATTTCAGTCCTACATACTGTATTATAGTGGTTACACATATCTTGGCCCATAAAACAGTATTGTGCTCTTCAGATACAGGTAATAAATGTTATTTACACATTAAGTTAGATACTATAGAGGCTCCTTTTTATGATATATTGGACCACTAGGGAGTTTATTCTAAATGACCTAATGCAAATGCATTTTATCATGAGGGAATAGTGTTTGTGTGTAAGTAAAAGGTAAATTCCACTGACACAATCTATCTGGTAAAATAAAAATATTAAGAAAGTATTATTCTGTAAAGTATTACATTGAAATGGAAGAGAGGTAATTAAGAGTTGGTAACATTAAAAACATAAGGGAAAAGGGTAAAGATGAGACTTTGGGACTATCCATGTACAACAATTGTCTTTAATAGTCCTTGAAATTGGCAAAACTTCAATTTTCCTTAATATCTGTTTCTTCTTAGTCTAAGCCAAAAGTGTTATGAAATTGATAATATCACGTTAGCATAGACTTCAATGAGTTTACAAAGTGTCTAAAGCCGAATATATACTATAAAATTATCAGATGATAATCAAGAAATTTTGTTATGTAGGTGCTTGACAAAATCTTTGGAATGTTAACCAATATTAATATTAGTTGGATTGCAAACCAGGGCCAACTGAGGATGTGCGAGAATACTGAGCTGGGTACGGCCTTACCTAGAATAATATGTTCAGTTCTGGAGGCCATATCTCCAGGTCATTAATAATACCTTAGAGACTGCAAAGAAGAGCAACTAAAACACCAAACACACCAAGAAAGACTAAAGGAAGTAAACACGTATAGCTTGAAGCAGAAAAGGGAAAAGGCGATATGTACCGTTGTCTGTCTACAGACAGAAATGTCTGTTTTAGAAAGAGATAGCCAAAAGGTAATTTTCAGCTGTCTCAATATGAAAAACAGCCATTTAAAAAAAAAAAAAATTGTGAGTGGTTAATTATGCTGGCATACTTACCCATTAGTTCTTAGAACGCACAAATTGTCGGATTCGTTGCACCTGCCACCCACCACAGACCCCACCGGAGAGGTGGGGATGGGAGGGTTAGGGTCATGGAAGGGGAGGCTTAGGATCAGCCTGCGGTCATGAGACTCTATACTTAGGCTGCGAGGATGGGAGTCTTAGGGTTAGGCTGCAGGGAAGGGAGGGTTAGGATTAGGGAATGGTTGGGGTTAGATGTATACTTACCATTCGGAGCACCATCTTTGGGGGATTGATTGCTTTGCCTATTTGCATAGAGGTCCTTGAGAGGAACTACAACCTCCTCTCTAAGTGGTACAGAAGTCCAGATACATAAATGCTTCTCAAGTGTGTCTGATCTTTTTGGTGTTGCTGTGGCTCAGTGGGGTCTCTGCTACACATCTGGTGGTTTTTGGTCTCTGGTCCTCAGAAAAGATTTAAGGAAAGAAAGTTCCAGAGACTCCTCTTTTCTGGATCCTCAGTTGGACTGCAGCACCCACCTCAATCTACAAGAAATCGCTTTTATGTCACCTAAACAATGCGGCAAAAGCACTTAATTCTGTAAGGTGGAGGTCTTCCCAACCCTTTTTTTTGACCATGGGTGATAATGAAACTACGAAAGTCAGTCAGTATGAGGAATTATCTGACCCAGCAGCCCTTAACCAATTTTTCTTGATGCCTGTAAACTACCACTCCCCTTTAAACCAGCCTCATCTCCTAAAGATTTGAGCTCACCACAGCAGTCACTTTTCCATTTACAAGGTGTAACTCCTAATTTTGCCCCCTCCCACTCCCCTTCCTCATCAAAGCTCTCCTTCTTCCCTCTATAAAAACAAAAAATCCCCCTCCTACATACACTGAATTATAAGAGATTGCAGAAGGTTCTCTCCTGTTAGATGTTTAATTTGTTTTTCCTTTCTTACTGCTTTCCTTGACATTCCAAGATTATATACTATTAGAAAGTTGGAAAGTGGTTATTGCAGGCCCATTATGTTCAATATGTACCCATTATCTTGTCTTCAATCCTGTTCCTGTATTGTAGCTCCATTACTTTTGCACTTTTACTCTGTAACCTCTAAATCATTTGTATTTGTACTTCTTTACCTGTTTGACTCCCTCAATAAACACAGTTTAAACAAAGATACTTGGGATAATTGTAAGTCTCAAACTAAATCTAAAACTACATTGAGGATAAGAGAGGGTTTAGGGTCAGTATAGTTTAAATAAATGAGATACACATGGTGGGTAGGCATTGGAATGCTAGTCGTACAGGTAGTGCTTACGTACGGCCAGAATTTCGCAAGCAGAGGGTTACGTGATGAATACTTAAGGTAGGGTGCTAAAAACAGAAGTCCCTTTCACAGCCTTTTGGGGAAAGTGTACACATGTCCTATCTGCAGAATTTAGGATTGTAATTTACTTACTTTATTAGCTGCATCAGCTGCAATCATACAGAATTTGCTCTTATTTCATTAGAACATGTTTTTTTGATGGCAATATTCCACCAGCAAATGCAACAACATGCTTTATTTACATGCTCTATTCTATTCACTGGGGGCTCCTATGGTGGTGAAAATGTTTTATTTCAAGGCACAATGGGCCTGATCCAGACGTACGCAAATAATACGCTCGTGTGTAGCGTATTTACACCAGCGTACCTACGAAGCATTGCAGGCTCTGTCTGACTCTTTACAAATCCAAATATACAATAGTAAGACAGATCAGGCAAGGTGTGGGTGTTTGGTTCCTCTGACAAGACACACTAACAACGTGGTCTGCCCAGTGGTCTACCCGCTTTCCTAGACAGTTGATTTCCCCAACAGGCTTGAAGAACGGTGGCTGGCTTGGCTATAGAGGTATTATCTGGTCTTCCATTATAGCAATTTTGGCTGGTAGTAGTGATACACCACGGAGGGAACGATCTTGAATATTCACCTGAAGTACAGTTGATTACACATGACATAGTCCACATGCAAGAGCGATGGGCGGAGACAGAATGGGTGTTGTCGGACATCGTTCCTCTCTGTTTCTGATGCTATTCATTCAATGGTTTAGCAATGGATAGCGTCAGAAGAAAAGTTAATTATTCTATTAAAATTATTTTGTTGGCCCAGGGTGGATGCGTAGTACATCAAATAAACATGACAATTATGCAGTTATGTAAGCCAGACAGATTTCACCTATCAGCTAAGGGTTTAGAGATTTGTGATGGTGACATTTTGGGAGCAGCTGTTCCTTCTCTTTCTTTTGTTGATGGTGGAGACTTCAGCCAGTGGAAGAAGCATTAACAAGTAGGCATTGATATGACTGGGTGAACACAATTACCCATGGCGCAACTTGAATGGGTTCCCAAATGCAGTGTAAGGACTGTAAGAATATCATAACATATCAGAATAAACTGGCTCTTTAATCAAATTTGCGGTACATAGATACAAATGCACATATGAGAGAAAACAATAGTATTGTATCCAATCAAACAAGATATTAAACAAGAAAGCAGCTAAGTTAAAGCTTGCCCATGTCATCCCCTCAGATTCCATACTAATGGACTAGATGGGTAAATGGGCAAACCGTGGTAGCGGAGAAATCACAGAAGATACAGTTTCATTATAAAATCAGTGCTTCAACTAATGAGTGCTGCTACTAGGCAGGAAGCACGTCCTGAGTCAGCCAAAAGGTATCTGCAGTACTGCTTAACCTCCATAATGTTTAAACAGGGCCGCTATCAGGGGGGGTCAGCCGGGACTACTGTCCTGGGCCCAGACCTGATGGGGGCCCGCTGATACTTGCCTAGCTCTGTAGCAGCAGGTATTGGCATTGACCCGCTGCTAAAGCGTGTCTTCCAGGCCCCGTCCCCTATGTGACGTCATCAATGATGTCATATAGGGGGCTGGGCCTGTAGCTGGGTTCCGGGCCCCCCGTGTGATGATGGCAGCTCTGTGTTTAAAAATCTCTGTTCATAAGACAAGGAGGTTATTAGGTATGAGAAGTAAACTGACTACAGAAGGTAGTAGCAATTCTCCAACCTGCATGTCGCAGTGTTGCTGTATACACCACCATGTGTTACTGTCCCAAATAGGCACCAATGATGCTTTAGAAAATGAACCTTAGCGGTAAGGAGAAGATGCAGAGCTACAGGGAGCTCACCCGTGCTATATGCAGCCCACTGATCTTCCAGGAGATATCCGCTTTCTGGATAGTGCTTCTAGCTGTCTCTGGCACTGCACTATGATAGGGAGTCTGGTCCTTGGAGTCTCTATGAATGATGCTGGAACAGAGGTGATGTGGCCCACATGTGTGCGATCACGGCTAGCGGCTGGATATAAGAATAGTCAGGACATGAATATGAATGACTGTATCGCATGTTTAGATGTGTACCACAGCTGTAAATTATTTAGGGGAAATCAGAACTGACGACAGTAGCAAACACAGGATTTTTGAAATTGGGGTTTCCAATGCGTGGAATATATGTGGGGTATATTAGGGGTCTGGACATGACACACTGTATAAAAGTAAATGTGGGGATATATTAGAGGTCTAGTTATGGCACATACTATAATATAAATGGTTTGTATTAGATTTTGTATTAGATTTTGTGAATGGCATATATACAGTATATAGTATGCCATTTGTAGACCCCTATAATATTATCCCATTATATTATAGTATGTGCCAATCCCAGACACCTTGTGTTAAGTTGTGACTAGAGCCCGGGCCACTTTAACATCTTTTATGCAGCACTTCTTACTACAACTACCAAAAACGGACTGCAGCAAGTAAGCTCCTGTTCATAGGAGAGTTTTTTTTTTGAAAGACTTCTAAGATTTTTTATAAATTTCATCTACTATCCATACATATGCCTATTTTTGAGCGAGTTCAAATTTAAACTATGTCGCAAAATATGCCAGAGTCGTCTTGTGGACCAGAGGAGAGGGTTCCCCCGCAGCACTGGGTCTACCTCCTGATCGTGCAAGTGGACAAATGAGACCAAGTCTAAGCTTTCAAGAAAACCCCCCTCTAGAGCTGTGTTAGTGTAGGATGATGTGTCAGAGAGCCAATCTCGTAGATGACGCAGAAGAGCCGCATAGTTATATCGCTTGAGGTCAGGGAAGGAGCTTCTCTATTTTTTATATATATATTTTTTTATATAATTTTTTTCTTTTTTTTTTTCTATTTTTAAATTATTGATTTTTTAATCTATGGAATAAATTAGATTTTAGAACATACCTATTTTCTCTGATTTCTTGTCTACAAGGAGTAGCAGCAGTAGATAACAGATTTTTTGCTAAACATTTCTATAGGTGATAGGTAAAATCACAGCAACACCCTGAGTGGAGCGCTATTATTACAGATTTTTTTTGCGATACTATGTTCATGTTATATGTTTACAGTATGACTGTGACCTAGTGTGATCCTGTTACTGAGATATTTATCCAGTTCAGGTCAGCTTTAATATTTGCTACATTTACTATATTTTTTATTAATTGTATGAAAACATCTTTTCATCTTTATTTGCAGTTATTTATTAATTTCACTATATTAATATTAATATTAAACATGACATTGTTTTAAATTCTACATTGTTTCAACTTGGCTATTTAGAGGGTCCTTTGGCAGTGCGGGGTGCACCTTGGTCTTTTGCAAGTTTCCTCCGAGTGACAAACAAATGAACACATAAAAAAACAAAATATAAACAGCTGAAAATACAAAAGGACGATGATAGTGTACAGTATAGAATGTACATGACTTGATGATAATTTGGTGCCCAATAGTAATTTTTTTGTGGAGAGCTGCCTAGTTGATAGATTGCAGAGTCTTGCCTGGGGCGGGCATTCTTAGCCGCTTCCTATCTGTCACATCACTGAGGGACCTAGTGTGATGCCATCTTCATTGTTTTTACTCTTGTACTTGTTATGCTTTGTGACCCCCATCAAATGTAAAAGTCTAATTTGACAATGAAATCCAATATCGTCAAATTTAAATAAAATTCAAAATAGTTTCACCCTTAATCCTGAGTCGTGTCAATTTATTTCTAGGATCATAACGCTAAGATTTGGAGTGTGCACAGGTGGTGACCCATCAACCATGGTCCACCAAATTGTATTAATACTTGATTAAAGAGTATGAAGATGTTAGAAGTTGTAGATTTTTATGTTTATAAAGGTGACGCAAATTTGCTTGGTGATTGTGCATTGTGATGGTACATTACTGGATAGTTTTAGTAAGTGGTGCTGTACATTTTCCTGGATGCAGGCACTGAGCAAGTTCCTCCAGTAATATGGAAATTACAGGCTATTCCTCAGTTTTTGGCAGTTGGGAATAAAAGTACAGCACTGGTTCCTGGCTCTAGGTGATTAATGGTGGTAAGCACTGCACTAGTGTGATCCAACAGGTTTATTTTGGCTTGTTTATTTGTGATGGCTTTCCAAATATTATGGGGGCTGAAATACCCAAGTTATATACAAAATAATTTGCCAACACATGACATCTCACTGTGTTACTCATCTGTGAAATCTACCATGCATCTGTTGTAATGATCATAGTCATGTATGTGCTGTGGGTGTACCTTTGGATAAAAACTGCAGTCACCTTTACTAAAAATTAAATCCAATTGTCACATCAAACAAAGAAGTGAAGAGGTTCATACCCTTTGTTCTCTTAGGTTTGGTGCCATTGGGGCATGGATACATTTTTAGAGGACATGCCTCCATAACATTTGCAAACCTCTTCTACCTCAAAAACGACACAAACAGGGAGGGAACAAGGCGGCTTCTGCCTCCCCCCCCTAGAGATGAGTCTGATGACTCAAATATACTCCCATATAACCCTACTGAACCAATCCACTTATCTCAAATGCAATTATCTACTATGGCAAAAGAAATGTGCTCTTATTTATTGCCATTAATGGATAAAAAATTGAAGCATATGCAATTGCTCTATGATGCTTCACTGGCCAAGATAGACTCCAATACGGTCAGGATTAACGATCTGGAACAACGTTCCAGTAATCTAGAGGACCACCATGTAGATATGCAAAATACCATTGAGTCCCAGGCCCACACTATACAGGTTTTATCAGAAAAAATAGACGACCTGGAAAACAGGCACCGTCGAAACAATCGTGGAGTTACCTTAATCGTTTAAAGGGGATAACATTTCTGAGATACTTACCCATGTTATCCCTGTTTCTCTGGGTGTAGACATAGTAACCAATCTGATACAAATTGAAAGGGCAGAAAGGGTAAGCCCGTAAAATCCTAGACAAGAGTCCTGGCCTCGCCCTGTAGTGGCCAAATTTCTCGACTATTGCACTAAGGAAGCCATACTTTCAACATACAGAAAAATACCCTCTTTTGGGCCTGATCCAGACCTACACTCATGAAACGCTCATGTGCGTAGCGTATTTACGCCTGCGTACTAACGATACACTCCCATAGGTACTCCCCTTGGTTGTAATTACTCTTGCAGTCTTACGCCCAGCAAACCCTACCCTAACTTTTCTGATCGTAACCGCCGGCGGCCGTAAGCTCCTTGTGTAGTTATGACGCTTAGCAGGCCCATACTGTACAATATAAATGCCTCACCCCACTGTGCGTATTTATGAAAATCATATGCCAGGCACGCCCCCTCGACTGTAGCTACGAAGGTGGTACGATCAAGGCCCATAAGCTCAGAATTTCTGAACGTAAGATGAGCGTAACATCTGCCCCGTGCATGCACAGTAAGTACAACTTACTGCATAAAAGTGGAAGTAGGGAAGAAGCGTCAAACTACCGACCAGTGAGTCTAACATCAGTAGTAGGGAAATTGATGGAAACACTGTTAAATGAACAAATTGTACAGTATCTTAAATCCAGTAACTTACAGGATCCCTATATGCACTGGTGGAAAGTCGTTCTCCAATTTAGACTCCTACAGCGGAATAACGCACCGTTGATACTGGGTGGTGATTTTAATTCAACAGACAATCCAATCATAGACAGATCCACTTCTAGATCTTCACACTCAGACAGAGATGGACGAAACATTCCTTCCCTTAAGGTGGGTTTGGGTTTGTCGGACCCTCGGAGGTTGTTAAATCCTACTGATAGATCATTTTCATTCTGCTCTGGTGTCCACCGTACACTGTCTAGAATAGATTATCTGCCCATATCAGCTATGCTGATTTCCCATGTCCAGTCAACACATTTACATGAGATATTAATATCAGATCATGCTCCATTGTCTATGGAACTGTCATTGCCAGTACATATAAAACAATACGCTCATGGCGTTTCCCAGATTACTCGGTATCCTCTGAAGAATTCCAACAATACCTCCTTAGTAAATGGGAGGATTATGTAGACGATATTATAGAGCACTTAGATGACATAGCACTGTTTTGGAGCGCTTCCAAAGCAGTAATGAGGGTTAAGGGTATAGGTCACAGCAGTATTTCGGTCTTATATCTATGCCCCATCTCAGGAGAATTACCAAACATATATACAGGCCCAAAAGATGTTGGACCAGCATCTAACAACACAAGCCCAGACCCAGAAATATTACAGAGGGGCCAACAAAGCCAGATATTTGTTAGCCAAAATGTTAAAGCCTTACCAGGCAAAATCACATATTACGGCCATAAGATCCCAAGATGGTAATATAACACATACCAAGTCAGAAGACATTATAGAACAATTTAGGGCATATTATGGCAAACTTTATGATGATCACAAAAAAATAGATTCCCCTTTACAGGACCAATTATTAGAACAGGCCAACTTGCCAGCATTGACTCCCACTCAGATTGAAATTTTGGAGGGTTTTGTGACCCAAGAGGAGATAACCAAGGTTATAAAACATTTATCCCTTCATAAAACCCCAGGTCCAGATGGACTTACAGCCGTTATTACAAACATCTCAACGCACAAATGTCCCTCGCCTACATGAGCTTTATAATTCATACTTAAAATATGGTGTAGCAGATCCAAATTTCAACGAGGCACACGCGATTCTTTTGCCAAAGCCAGGCAGAGACTCACAGTTGGTATCGTCCTATAGGCATATCTCACTCTTTAATTTAGATTTTAAAATATTTACCAAAATAGTGGCGTCTCGTTTACAGATAATCCTACCAGAACTACTTACCAACCACCAATTAGGCTTTGTGTCAGGACGGCAATCGGTTAAGGGAATAAAGGAATACCACATGAAAATTACAAAGTTGCTGTTGTTTATTAATGGACGCTACTTTCAAACCACCATCTTGAGACATTTATATCCACAGGAAGCGGGTAGTATGTAACAAAACATCTTGGTCAAATTGAAAGATATCTTACAGATTACTTAACAATGACTAATGAGATTTTTTAATGCACTCTTAACATCTTTATTTCTTAAACTGTAGATGAAGGGGTTTAACATGGGAATAACATTTGTATAAAAAACAGACAGAAGTTTGCGCTGCTTTAGTGGAATTGTGTCATATGGTATAAGGTAAAGAATGATAATGACCAAGTAGAACAGAGTAACAACGGTCAGGTGAGAGGCACAGGTAGAGAAGGCTTTATACATGCCTTGTAAAGACTGAATCTTAAGAACAGATACAATAATAAAAATATAAGAGGTTACAGTAAACAGGAAACAGGAAAAAAATAAAAGACTGTCTGTGATTACCACGGCCTGTATAATAAAGGCATTTCTGCAGCTAAGTGCGGTCAATTCATTTAAGTCACAAAAGAAATGATCAATAACATTAGAGACACAAAAGTCATTAAATATAAAACAAACGGTTAAAGTCAGTGAATCTACAACTGCAATCAGCCAAACTGCAAGTGATGACATTGTGCAAAATCTTATGCTCACTATCATAGCATAATGTAAAGGTTTACAAACAGCGATATAACGGTCATAGGACATCACAGTGAGAAATAGATACTCAGTCATTGACGATACAGCAGAAAAGAAAAACTGGGTTATACATTCTGGGACAGATATATTATCATTGGCTGCAAGGAATATAGTCAATGCTTTTGGAGAAGTTGAGGTCACACATAGAATGTCCACACCAGACAGGTTACACAGGAAAAAGTACATGGGGGATTTCATCCTGGGGCTCACACAGATAAGTGTCATGAGAAACAGATTTGACATCAATGTGACAATGAAGGAAAAGAGAAAGAATAAGAAAATGGTCATCTCCAAATCTGGTAGATCTGAGAATCCTATCATAATAAATATGCTCATGTTGTGTCCTTCCATTGATCTCATGAGAAACTGACATCAATGTGATAATTAAGGAAAGGAGAAAGAATAAGAAAATGGTCATCTCCAAATCTGGTAGATCTGAGAAACCTATCATAATAAATGTGCTTGTGTTGTGTCTTTCCATTGATCTATATATAACAGAGGAAAAAAATAAAAATACAATAATTATACAAAAAGTGCAATTTTAAATGCATTGAATAACCAGCATATTCCACCTAAAAAAATTGCTAAATATTTAACTATTACCTATTTGCAATTGTAATCTTCTGTTTTGGGGACCCCATTCCTTTTCAATAGGTGACACCAAAAAATAAAAGTAAGAATAAATAAAAACAATAGACTTATATTAGACTAATAAGATACTTTCAGATCTTCAGTAAACAAAAAACTCAACACACAGCCACCATATATAGAACAAAATAATTACTTACTCTCAGAAGAAGGGAGGTGATGGGTTGCGACGGGAAAGGGGAGAGTTGGAAAGGGAATTCTGTCATGAGGCTGCTCCCATGTCATGGAGTCTAAGTGGTGCCTGGTTTTCTCTCATTGTGGGGATGAGTTTGGGCGACAGGCACCCATCAGGTCATCCTGTAAGGCAACCCTAGGTGAAGTAGTGAAACAGTAAGAGACAAAGAGTTTTTATTAATGTACAAAGAACACACAGGTAATGCAAACTAGCGACAAGAGCACGCATGCAAAAGGAACACAGGATTTTTTTTCCAAATACAGAGTGCATTCTTTTTTGGTTTCTTGGTCTGGATCATGTTTTTTTGTATTTGTTCTATATACAGGAGCAAATGCAAATTGTAGTATATTGTAATATATGATCTGTCTGACAAATGTATGAAATATCTATTTATATTCAAATATAACAGCATTGGACCGGTATCACAGATAGGATTTTGCTACTTTTTCTGTGCGTAATTTTAGGGTCGGAGTAACGGCGCATGCGTAGTAACTTTTTTTACACAAGTTACATAGGTTTTCGGCACGGAAGTCCATTAGGCACAGATTTCTAAATCGTACTTACTGACATACGTACGGAGGGGTGTGGTTCTCTTCCATACGTGCGAAGTTACGTGAAAGTGGGTGGGGGGAGGCATTTAAATGGCCTTTTGAGGGCGTGGTTAGTAATGTACGCACGTACGGAGGTAACATACGCGTGTAAGTACAAACATAGAGATATGGGTGCCCTATGGAGGTGATCTAGGGGAGTGTCGTGGGTGTTGCCTTGCTAGGTGTGTGTGTAAAAACATGCATGTAGGAAACACACATCTGTGAATATGCTCCATAGTTACTATGAGGGTTTGGAAATAAATGAATATAACCTTTACAGTTGGAGGACAGATATAGTTTCTGGTGCTGGTTTATAGTTGGGAGTAACTGTAGAAAAGGTACAAATCTTCACCTAGAAAAACCCTCCTGCAATCTGAGGGGGGCAAATACATAAAGGAAATTGCATGCAGGAAATATATATTTGTTTATTGCATGGAACCACCGCATACCTTTATTTTTACATTTAAAAAGCCACAAAAAATATCACCTCTCAGGTCATTAGAACTGACCCATACCTATATGTGTGCCCGATGTCATAGTGTATGTCTCCTTTGCACTGTGCGGACCAGACTTCCGGACGTATAACACGTATAACATATATATCCGGAGTATCGCGGGTCTTTCAGACCGCATATACGCAATCTACGTAATGGAAAGATACATAGAAAAGTAAAGCCCGCAAAACTCCGGACGTATATGTTATACATCCGGGAGTCTGCATACGGTCCTGCATGCTTAAAAATATTTTGTAGTATGAATAAATTAAGAATAGATAATAATTTGCAGCATGGTCTTGTCTGCACCTATTTTGACGTAACTCTCTAACTCTGCACTCTATACTACTTGGCTGCACTTTGTATGCACTGTATGGAACATGCTGTACTCTCCTCTGTATGCAGAGCTGCAGGTGTATGTGCATCTGAATCTCATAGCCTCATATAGTCCTACTGTGAAAATAAGTTTAACCTTGTTATGTCCAGCGCCCATACATGACAGCATAACAGAGCACAATTCACAGGGTCTCATGTGCTCAATAATAATAGTCAAGACACAATAAGAATAAGAAGTGGTATTAAACAATTCTCCAAGAATCTTTCTCTGTTGTGAAATAATTATAGATTTTAGAAAAATAATATAAAATGAATAATAGTCATATAATAATAGTCATATAATAATAGTCATGTTGGTCATTTGCTGGGTCTGATGACTCCAAGATAAAAGCACATAGTAGGCAACACTGGTTTTATTGCTGATTATAATCCCACATGACTAACTAGCATCACATCCTTAGACAATTATATAATCAGACAACATGTTTTTGCTATTCTATACCTAAATCTTAATATGTATCTGCAATATTAACCCACAAAAATAAATGATAAAACATTATTTAAATAAATAATGAGTTTAACAGGACACGACGCCCTGCAACACCAAACCGTCCTGCCTCAATTCCAGTATCCTACCCGCTCCTGCAGCATTCCGGGCAATAGTGGTGCTGATATCCTTCTTCAACTCACTAGAGTCTGGGAGGCTTCTGCAGAAGACCACCTGAAAAGAGAACAGTTAAGGAGATGAGTCTGTGAGGGGGGGATGGGGGATTGGGTAAAGGAAGGGTAGTGTCCAAACACCTCACTGGGAGGAAGTGTGTGACTTCGCTCCCTGGCTTGAAGGGTTTCTAGCAGATACTATGGTCTGGTACATGACGGGCTGAGCGTGGGCCTCTCCAGACCACTTATGTCTGGGGCCTGCCTTACATTAGTGGGGGCACTACTGGGGGCCTCTTCACCTCTTTGCTGGACTCAGGATCTACAAGGTAAACACACGCCTACTAACCTTAATGAACTTACCTAATACACTGCCTATAAGGGGTAACAGTACTACTAACTATTGTACACAACTGTTAGACCCAGGGCCTAGTTTCTTATGTTGTATAAGGTTCAAGGAGTAAAGGATGCTGTCAGCACCACCCCTTGCTCTGGGAGTTATTCAATACCTGCCTCGCCAGGGCTTGTACCCCACCACTGCATTAACAAGGTATACTTCTACCGGTCTCTTACACACGGTCAGCTCCTCCTGTAGTCCCTAGAGCAAGGGTAACTCCCACAATTGCCTTTCACCACCCTATGGTAGTTTCTGGGGAGGGGTTAAGTTACTTGCCAGGAAGAATTAGAGTGAGAGCTTTAGTGCTCATTCCAAGGGGAAGAGAAAAGCTGTTACTGCCAGGGAAGAAGGGGGTAAGGGGTTGGCTTCCACTGCTATGGGTGGGGGTCACTCAAGGCACTGGGAAAAGTGGGGTTATATGTAACTTCCTCCCTTGTGGTCCAGTGGGGGAAGAAGGGGTTGACTGCCACTGCCAGGAAGGGGGGGGGTCACTCAGGGCACACATTGCTCATTGCCAAGGGGAGGAGGGGAGTTGTCAGTGCCAGGGGAGGGAAAAAGTTGGCAGCCATTGCAAGGGGTGGGAGGGGAGGTGGCGAAAGGATAGATGGATGGATCAATACAAGATGTATATGATATGGATATGAGATGGATAGATAAATACAGAACAGAACAGAGGGGCACAGTGTGATAATGATGAAGTGACACTGTCATGAATGAGGGGACAGACTCTTCTATTTCTTCAGTTCATATTTCCAGTTGATAATAAAAGTAGTCACTCACTTGAAAAAGGGTTCCCGCCCGAAACACGTTGTGGCTCCAGTGTTTGGCGTTTCCTTCTTCAACCTCCTGCCTGTACCGTGACTGTGGATCACTGGTGTGTCCCGGGATTTCATACACACCACCTCCGGACCTTATAACGCTGCACAAGGGGACTTAGGTTTTGAATAAGGGAAGTTCCCTATTTTGTGATTTATATATCATTATGTTTTATGTTGTTGTGAAAAATACATAGTTGTTTATCATTTGTTGTTTTCCTCTCTTTAAGGAAAAGAAAATGGATCCTGTTTTCTTTTAGCGGTCTCCCATTTAGCCCTGAAAGCCACCATTTTTCTGGACTATCTTTTCTACTGATAATTTATATACCATGGTTTATTATCTTTTATCTGCCTACTGTTTACATTTTAATTTGTGTACCCACTCCCCCCATATTCATTGTTGATATAATTTATCACTTCTCATCCTTCCATACAGACTTAGTATTTCTGAATCCTCTGTTTATTATTAGTGTTGATTCATTCCTGAAGTGCTCTGGTTTCAAAGTATATTCTGAAAGTCAATTAATAGCACATTGCGTGGTACGTTTATTGGAAAAGTGCAGGTAATTTACTTCATTGAAAAGGAAGTTGATAAGTGCAATAGCTCCCATTTGAGCTGGTAGAGGCTAACACCAGGGCTAGTGCTAGGGTGTTTGGCATCTCCTGCAAACTTTAAATTTGCACCTTCCTGTCTAACAATTTAACACCACAATAAAAGAAAGCAAATCATAGTCATTACTATACAATACCGACAGCATCCTAGTGTCTGCTATACAATTCCCACTTCATTCTAAAAACCATCACAAAAAAAAACCATCACACAATACAGACTATATATCTTAATGACAGCCATACCATACAATAAAAATGACCAATATACCATAAATTAAACATTCTTGTAACCACAATGCAGTTAAAAAAGGTCTCCTTGTGTCATAAAAAACAGAAAACATTTGTAACCACAATACAAAAGTAGAGCCTTGTGAGCACTTACTGTTATCCAGTTTGTGGGGTATATTTACTAAAGCTGATTTTGTCAAAATCCCCCAAAGTCCCGGGACTTTAGCAGTGATTTTGCCATCATGATATTCACTAAAGCCAAAGTCCCAGGACTTTGGGCTTTGACAAAATCGACCAAGCAAACATCGCTGGACTTGTCTAAATCACCTTTAGATCGTCGGCAAATTGTTTAAAACTAAAGCGCCTTCTGTGTGGGGCACTTTCAATGAAAGCGCCCCACACCGTACTGCCTTGTAGTAATATCAGTGTCAGCATGTGAAGGGGTATAAGCAGTGCTGTGCCTTGTAGTAATATCAGCATCAGCATTACCAGGGTTATAAGCATTGCTGTGCCTTGTAGTTATATCAGTGTCTGCATGTGAAGGGGCATAAGCATTGCTGAGCCTTGTAGTAATATCAGCGTCAGCACATGTTAAGCCTTCAACATGTGCTGCTATCTCCGATGCCTAAAAAAAAAACAATGTGCAAAAAACATACATACATTGACAAACGTGTGCATTAAAAAATCCTTTACACTGTATAACAATGCCCCCTAATGTGTTAACTTAAGTCCGGTGGCCACCGTGTACTATACTAAATGTGTAGTAATGTACTGTGCATTGTATAAAATAAATAAAAATTTTAACACTCACCGTTTAACTGTCATCATTTTTGAGATGAGTTGCTTGGAGTTTTTTCTTTCTTGGCAGATCATCTTCTCCAGTTGCTCCAGTTTAGAAGGCTTAACATGCTGACGCTGATATTCCTACACGGCTCAGCAATACCTTGTAGTTCTATCAGTGCAGCCATGCTAAGTATAACATGCTGCGCTTCTGTTTTTTTTTAGTTCTACAAAGCGACAGGGATTTTCCTAGGGAAAATCGCTGTGCTTTTCTATAGAAGCCCTTGAAAATTCGATGATACTGGACGGGGATTTAAAATCGCGGGAAAAAAATAACAGTTAGTAAATACGACGATTTTAGCCAAAAAATCGTGGGAAAATCGCGGGTAAAGATCAACTTTTATATATATACCCCTGTATGTGTGTGTGTGTGCACAGTATATATATACATCATAACAAAAACTGGGCCGCACTAGTAAATACAAAATTTAGTAAGATATGCTCAAAACCAATCACTAGAATCAAGGCGCTCTCCTGGACTCTATCTGCAAGTAGAGGATAACATCATGTGTGTGCAGCACCTATTAACCCCCATCATGTGTGTGCAGCACCTATTAACCCCCATCATGTGTGTGCAGCACCTATTAACCCCCATCATGTGTGTGCAGCACCTATTAACCCCCATCATGTGTGTGCAGCACCTATTAACCCCCATCATGTGTGTGCAGCACCTATTAACCCCCATCATGTGTGTGCAGCACACCTATTAACCCCCATCATGTGTGTGCAGCACCCAGCGCCCTATACCATTACTTACTTTTGAAGTCTTCTCCTCCTCTGGCTGCTGCTTCTCCTCTGCGGCGGGCTCTGCATGACGTTGCTGTGACCTCCAGGTCACTCCAGCGTCGTCAGTGAGGGGGAGGGGCTGCTCACACAGGCAGAGCAGCACTGAGATGGACGCTGTTGTGAGGCTCTATAAGGCGCTCTCATCAGACTGATGAGAGCACCTTACAATGTTTTACAGCAGTGTCCATCTTGCAGGGAGCGGGGGGATGAGCGCCTGTCCAGCATGGCGCCTGGATGCACTGCGCCGGCCCTGTAAGTGCCTCATGGATGAATTTGTGAATCGCGCTTGGGTAAATATGTCCGGATATGCGACGCAAAAATACGCACGTGAAAATTTTAATAAAAATGGGTGGGCAT
Organism: Limnodynastes dumerilii; assembly: GCA_011038615.1. Classification (NCBI taxonomy): domain Eukaryota; kingdom Metazoa; phylum Chordata; class Amphibia; order Anura; family Limnodynastidae; genus Limnodynastes; species Limnodynastes dumerilii. Next base: position 59,917 of record WWET01006359.1, read on the forward strand.
TTAAATGAATATATGTGGGCGTGACTATCATGAATTGCACTACAGAGGACACATATGCACGCAACTGCTCACGGAAAGTTACAAGTGGTTCATGCAGGCGGAAGTCACCGACACGACGGCTGAGAAAGGGGAGTGTCGTGTGTGAGGGGGTTTGGCCTGCACTGGCCGTGTGTATAATTGTGTTTCTTCATGGAAACGGTTCTCTGAATACGGCCCAATATGGTCATATTACCTGACTGCCAAGACATGTAAGACGTCCCTTAACGTTCTCTGTGAAAGCAGGACGTTTATAATGAAAGCAGGACAGCTGCTTATAGAATTATAAGATTCTATGGGTGGCTGTATTTTTACTCAGTGCAGGCTCACAGAAGTGCAGGTATGCCATACCTGCTAACTTTTCCTGTGCCGCACTGTCACCGGGAGCCACTGACAGAGCAGGCTGTGCTATGCACAGCCGCAGCTCTGATCAGAGCAGAGGATGCAAGCGTGACCTAAGGTCACGCGAGCGTCATTTCCCTGCACAGCGCGTGCCGCGGAGGAGAGAGCCAGAAGAGGCAGGTGTTAGTTTACAAATTAGCACACAAAAGGAGGGGTGATAAGGTTGCATGGACAAACAGAAGGAGGGGACAATAAGGCTGACTGGACACAAATAAAGAGGGGGGCCAATATGGCTGACTGGCCACAGGAGTAGAGGCAATTAGGCTGGGTGGACACACATAAAGAAGGGGCTATAAGACTGGCTGGACATAATGAGGGGGCAATAAGACTGTTTGAAGGTGAGGACAACAAGGTTAACTGAACACAAATAAAGAGGGGGCAGTAAGGCTGGCTAGACACAGAAGGAGGGGACAATAAGGTTGGCTGGGCAAACAAAAGGGGGGGCAATAATGCTGGTTGGACAAACAAACAGAAAGAGGGGACAATAAGGGTGACTGGACACAAATATAGAGGAAGCAATAAGGCTGGCTTGACACAGAAGGAGGTGCAGTAAGGGTGACTGGACTGTCATAAAGATAAGGCTGGGTGGACACTCATAAATAGGGGGCTATAAGACTGGCTGGACAAAGAGGGGGCAAGAAGACTGGCTGGCCACAAACAAGGAAGGGACAATTAGGCTGGCTGGGTACACAAAGGAGGGGCAATAAGGTTGGTTGGACTTGTCCGCCCCTAGAAACGGCCCTGTGGGGGAGCTATCATTATTTTTCCCTAGCAGTAACCAGATCGTTTAATTAAAATTTAAGCGTTCAGTGTAGAAATCATGACCCACATGACATGTACACAATGTTATTTCTCATTGTTGACCTGTTTACTTTGCCAAACTCAAGACACATCTGGTGCTGAAATTTCCTTACCCAACTTCTAAATTTCAACTTCGAGCACTGCTTTGGATGTTATCAATTGAAATATATTTGATTTGAGACTAAGATAAAACTTAAAAATCGTATATTAGGCACCACCTGATGTCACAATAAATGTATTTCTGTATGGTTTAATTGAAATATCAGCATTCCACATAAGTGAACTGTGGCAATATGAAGCAATATTGTTTGTTCTTTGGAACACTGTTTCAAAGTGCAGCATAGAAGATACAATGTATATTGATCACCAAGTGTCACTCCACAACTCCAAGTAGACAATCAGTTAATAGCTCTCAATAATTTTGAAAGTTTCAGCATGGCTCCTCATAGCCAAAATGAGTTACCTTAGTAAAAGCCTGGAGATGAGAAGACAGCTGGGTCCTATACGGAACAACCAGATCCAACTGTCATCTTAGGGAGTGTATGGAGGCGGGCGTCCCTGCTAACTGATAACTGCTCCCTGTTGCAAATCTCCTGGCTGAAGCTGGAACAGGTAAATGATGCTGGAAAGCTAGAAGGAAGTGCTGACACAACAAATAAGTGGCCGTGTTGAAACTTCTACTGATATATCTTCCGACACATTTCGTCCATGACCGGACAAACATATATACAGTGTAAAAAAAATGCAATAAGGAAATGTGACATAAAAATGTAATGACTCAATCCTTAGTATCACATAGAAATATGTGTGTCAATATTTGTCAGATGTTAAGACTTTTGCATTGAAATATGGTTTCAAATGATGGCAGTAGATGTTGGACACAATGGGTTGGATCCAGACTTAAGTAAGTGCTTGAAATGAGTTACTCCTGGGCTAAACCATGTTGATTTCAGGGGGAGTCAAGTTAATTGTATTCTTTGCATGCAGGGATATATCTTTGAATTGCTTACTGCACACAGATACTGACCAGCTTTACTATCACACTGTTATTTAGACTTTGGCTGGGATTGACAGTTGCTTGCCAGGTCAGTCCCTGGAACTTAATGGCACAAATGAAAGGGTCAGACCCGGGAATTTCCTGGGTTATAGGTGGACTTATAAAGCAGCTTTTTTTTGTTGACACGGCAATTCACCCGGGTTAAATATCCAGGGTTTTTCAAGGGTGGTGATGTGAAAGCGGTATTATAGTGAATTTCTCGGTGTAACTAGTATGGAGATTAATTCAATGAATGAAATGTGGTTGTTGAACACATAGAGAGCTGCTGGTCTTTTGTTTTGTGTGCTGAGTGAGAGACTGTGGGCGCTGACATGTTTCTCCAGAATAGGGTTTTATCAAAGTGTATAATGAATTGTGGTGGATGTAAATGCAAGTGGTCGGCTCCGGACACATGTTTTAGAGCTCCGTGGCCCGTTTACAGATTTTAGGGATTCTCCTGTTCCCTTTCATTTTCCACAGAGGGATGATAAAGTGGATCCCTTGAGAAGTGTTGGAGCATGGGGCTGACCTCTTGAGTCCACGGCTATGCCACAGCCTATTTACAGAAGGAAGCGGGGGGATTAAAGTTACAGCTGCATCCTGCCTGTTTTCTAAGACTGCCGCAGAAGTCCCAATTTGGGTTAATTTATTGCACTAAAGCTGCTCCTTCCCTGTCCTCTTCTCCCTCCCTTGCCTACTGGGCTCGTTTCAAGCACTGATTGCCTGTAAGGAATTTCCAGTTTGGGCCTTCCTCATTCTCTAGCCATGATCTGGAGCCATTCACTACATAACTGCTGGGACTTTTGCAGTGGCCTGATTACTTCAGTCACCTGTACAGTGAGTGAGCACTATTCATTATATAAAGCCCTTTTTCTCTGTACCTACCACTAAACGTGATCCCTTGAATAATTTTGCTTTCCACTGGCCACCATTGCCTGCTGTTTTGACTACAGCTTGTTTAGTATCAAGTCTTTTTCAGACTAGTCCATATTTAATTTAGCTGTTCACTACAAGAGTGATATTTTGCATTATTATGCTCTAGATGAAAATGCCAGTCTGCACCCTGGCTGAATTCCCTTACCTAATAGAACCATCTGTTGTACTTGTTACCCTCACTTTATTTACATAATGTTTTTGTTTGTTAACCTGCAATGAATCGCACACAATCCAGAACATAAAAGAGTTCATCTATGAAATTGTTCACCACTTTACTAGACAAGAGACCCACCCTCATCTCCCACCCTAGAGGAGGTAGCAGAAATTCCTAATTCTCTACTAGCGACTAAGGAAGATGGGCCAGATCCAGACCTAAGTTCACTTTAAGTATAATCTCGTAGCGTATTTATGCAGTTGTAAGTATTATGCACTCCCATCGGTCGCTTGTAATTTAGCTGTTTTATGACTACCAAACCCTACCTTAACTTTTCTATGCATAACTGCAACCCAACCCATACTGTACAATTTAAATGCCTCCCTCCTCCAGTGCGTATTTACGGCTAGTATTGTTACGAAACTGTTACAACCGACCAGAGTTTCGATGTGTAACATCTGCCATGCTCATGCGCAGAATGTACAAACAGCCGAAGTTACTCAAGCTGCATAACTTCGCTGTCGTAGGTACTTGTGGATCTGGCCTGATATCCTTAGTTTCCAGTTGCAACTCCAAATTCAGTTCCAAAGTCTTCTAACAGACCTAAAACAATCCCAACAATCTCAACTTCAAAAGGCAGTCACCTCCATTGGAGCAAATATCACTTCCCTATTAGCGTGTACTACAAAACTTGAACATAGACAAGAGAGAACGTATTCACACTTCCTATTTTGTGTGTGGTTGCATGCGTATTTTTAGGATCGGATTAACTGCGTATATGTAGTAACTAGACAAGAGGGACCATGTTCACAAATCCGTTTTTGTGTGTGGTTGCATGCGTATTTTCAGGATCGGATGAACTGCGCATACGTAGTAACTAAGTACTTTCGGCACAGACTTGTGAATCGCACTAAGGGGTCTATTTACTAAACGCGATCATATCACACAGAAAAAATCGCGTTTAGTAAATAGACCCCTAAGGGACTTATGTGTGGAGTGACGTGGTTTATATCCAGACGGTATAAGTTACGTGAAAGTGCGCGGGGGGAAGCATTTATTTGGGCATTTGAGGGTGCGGTTAGATAAATACGCATGTACGTAAGTAACATACGCACGAAAGTACACATGTAGACTTAAGGGTGCCCTAGTAAGTCACCGAAAACCTGTCCGTGCGTATATTTGCGTACTTTTTAAACACGTATCTGTGAACACGGTCCGAGAACCTGCAATTTCAGCACGACACAGATAAAGATCTTGATCACATTAGTAAAGAGTTAGAAGAATTGCGTAATAAAAAGATCTTGAAAATTGGGAGCGCCGCAACATTGTTAGAATTCACAACCTTCCGGAATCCATAACCTATGATGCACTTGAGGCATGTCTACAAGATATCATTGTAAATCTACTCTCAGACTCTAATTCAACACAATATAATAACAAAAAAGAGGTAATCAGCGCTAATAAGACACACCTGGGGCAACAGCGTGATTAAAAACCAAAATTTCAAGAAAAAAGAGCGCTTGGAGATAATACAAATATAACAATTCAATTTAATAAAGCATACCATTTAAAGAAAAAATAAAAAACTACAACATACATATAGCAAATAAAATTATTGCACAATAGAAGCTTACTCTAGTACTTTGCTATGCAATATTAGCAATAAAAACAGAAATATATATCTCTAATAGGTGACAGGTATAATATCTGCTCCAAAGTTCTGAAGAAAGTAATTTTCAATTTAATGAATCATTCCACATGTGTCATCTGTAAAAGATCTTCCCAATGAAGTTTCAATAGTATAGTAAATAGAACAGTCTATTTTAATAATATAGCACTTTTTGGAGGTAGTATGTAGATACACACTTCTATATTTTTCAGAGTTGACCAGTGTGTAAATTTTAACCACACAGTCCGTTGCCAGATAGGGAGCGGTATTTGGATTTAGTCAACACAGTCCATTCATTGACACCAGAAAAGGTAAAATAAATCAACTTGAGTTGTACTCACTATTTTGCGTTTGATGTACAGATGACCAATTTCACCAATCTAGGCTGTGGTGCAGACATTTTACCTGTTACCTATTAGAGAGATATATTTCTGTTTTTATTGCTAATATTGCATAGCAAAGTACTAGAGTAAGCTTCTATTGTGCAATAATTTTATTTGCTATATGTATGTTGTATTTTTTTATTTAAATGGTGTGCTTTATTAAATTGAATTGTTATATGTATATTATCTCCAAGCGCTCTTTTTTCTTGAAATTCTAATTCAACACCATTACAATTCAAAAGAGCTCACAGATCGCTCGGCCAGAAACTAAGTCATAATGATCCACTGCGTGATATCATAATTCACTTCCTCAGTTTCAAAGATAAAGAGCAAATAATGGAAACCACCAAACTGCAATTTTTCCAAGATCTATCTCCTGTTACCTTCACCAAAAGACAGAATCTTTGGGATTTACCCAGGACGCCGCACGACCAAGGTATTCTCTACAGATAGGATTTCCCCTTTAAATTGTTAGTGGATCTTCGATCTACGAGGCAAACACATTATTATGTGTTTGCAGGAGTCCAAATCAAGGTAACAATGTTCTGCATCCCCCAATCTGATAGAAGGTACTTCCCGCCTCCCTCACAGGTGGACAGAGGATGAACCTTGAAACTAACCATGTTAAGTTGAAATATGTACCTTGTATTGTATTTTTTTTCCTTTTCTTTTTGATTTCTCTGCAGGTGTTCCGGTTGTTTCTATGCATCAAAAAGCAAGTCTCTCTGTTCCGCTATAGGGCAGAAATAAACTGTAATGTTCCCCCATTCCAGGGGCATCTTTTACTGCACCTTTATACAAGAACACTGATGTTTTGTTTGTACCTTAAATTCTAATGTCTTTTGGACATTCGTAGACTTTTATCAGGATCGGCCATGTTTAGTTTTACTGTTGCTAGAATTATTGTGTTAAGGGGAATACAAGATTTTTCAGCAATGCCCAAAGCTGTTATTGCATTCATTGCATTTCTTCCTCCTTTTTAGTTTTAACTTCCTCCTCAAATCCCCTGGCTCTGATCTCTGGAATGAACAATCGCTTCCACACTACTACAGTTATTATATTCTCTTTCAGGGCTGGTGCTAGCATGCCTGGTGCCCCGCTGAAAAAAATAAATTTGTGCCCTCCCCTTTTATAAATTATTGGTTAATTTAATAATGGCTTTCTTCTTTTAATACAAATCATAAAATGATTCTCCTTAAACATATTGTGACCTTTCATGCTCACACTGTGCCCCCTTTTATAGTCATCAGCCTGCTTGTGCCCCCTTTTATAATCATCACCCTGATTGTGCCCCCTTATATAATCATCACCCTGTTTGTGCCCCCTTTTATAATCATTACCATGCGTGTGTCCCCTTTTGATAATAACTATAATTGCACCCCCTTTTGATAATCACCATGCTTGTGCCCCCTTTTGATAATCACCATGCTTGTGCCCCCTTTGATGAACATTACATGACCATGATTGTGTCATTACTTACCTTCTTTCTTCTCTTGATTTTCTTTCTTTTCTTCTTTCTTCTGTCCTGGCTCCTCTCTGCACGCTCCTCACTAATAACGTTGGACGTTGATTACATTACACCACAACGTTTAGTGAGAAGGGAGCAGGGAGAAGCCAGGACAAAAGAAGGAGGATGCTGGTTCCTGGCCGTGGTGCTGCCATAGTAAGTAAGTTACTTAATCTTTTTGTATTTTTTTTTTTTTTGGCAGCAGGACCAGCAGGAGATTGTGGTGGGGGG
>WWET01006360.1:10082-27926 GCA_011038615.1 Limnodynastes dumerilii
ATAATGAATTAATAAATTGACCCAACATACAAAATTAGGTAACCAAATAGATGAAATTTAGGTTTGAAATTAATGAATCAATTAAATAAAAAACATATAAAATAAACAGGATATGGCTCACCCTTAGATGGAGGAATTAATTTCCCCTGAGTTCTACATATGACAAATTAATGTTTTAAAGAGAAAATACCTTACAAATCCCCGTTGTTATTATACTATTAATCGTTAATTATTTATTAGTTATCAAAATGTATGTTTTTCTGTAAAGGGTTAAGGGATATTTTAATATTTATATCTTAGTTCACTTCCGAGTCTCCCCTTTCAATCATATTATAAAAAACATCAATAGCCTGTATCATTAAACTCGATGCTCTCATTCAGACTTTCCGGTATTAATGTCTGGAGGGAGAAGATCCAGTAGGCTACACGTCTACAAAGCCTACTGTATCTATCTCCCCCCCTTTCTGTGGGTTCAATAGCCTCTAGTCCACATATCGTGAGGCACCTCAGATCTCCTCCATGACAATCAAGATAGTGTCTGGAGACACTATGTTTGGTGACTTTGTTAATTACGTTCCTCCAATGTTTTCTGAACCTATCTTTAATTCTTCTAGTGGTCCTGCCCATGTATTGACGTGGGCAGGAGCACTGAAGAATATACACTGCAAACGTAGTTTCACATGACACATGATTTTTTATTTCAAAACCTTTTATTTTAATTTGTAATTGACATTACACTCCCCATGTAGGATGTTATTACATGTGAGGCATTTGTTCTTCCCACATTTGAAACATCCTTTTTTATTTGCCCTTAAGGATTTCTTTTCATTCAAACTATTACTAAAATTTTGATCTTTTACTTGGCTAGGGGCCAAGAGACTTTTCAAATTTTTATTCTTTTTAAAAATTATATTTCGTTTTTCCCCTATAATAGAGTATAGAATATTGTCCTATTGTAAAAGATGAAAGTTCTTTCTCAAGATCTGTTTTATTTGGTTCGATTTACAGTTATATTTAGAAATAAATAACACATCTTCCTCCCTCTTAAGTGTCTGAGTTTTTTCTTTTTTCCCTTGAGTAGGTTAGTTCTCTTTAGCCCACTAGATTTATTAAAGGTCTTTTCCAAAAGTCCCTTAGGATAACCTTTGCCCTCGAAGTTGTTTAACATTTCGTTAGCATGGAAACAAAAATCCTCATCTTTACTGCAATTTCTACGGTCTCATTAATTGGCTATGTGGTATATGTTCAATTCAAGGCCTGTAGTGCCCACTTCTAAAATGTAGGTAACTACAGGCATCGGTAGGTTTTGAGAAGTTAGTTGTAATTATAGTGTTATTGTCTATTAGGAGAGTTATATCCATGAAATTAATTTTGGATATACTAAACGTGTGGGTGAATTTTAAATTAAACGTGTTGTGATTCAAACTGTGTACAAACTCAAGTGCCTCCCCCTCGTGACCTCTCCATATTACCAGCAGGTCGTCGATAAAGCGTTTATAGAGCACCAGATTCGCCCTCTGGGAACTTGCCCAAATATACTGATTTACTATAGTAACAAGTTAATGCTTGAGTGGGAGGGGGCTCCCACACTGTAGCGGAACAGCGGTCATATGGACCGCTGATTCGCCCGTCGCATTTAAGGCAGGCTTATGGCAGCGTAAGCTGACTTAAAGCCCGCGCGACAGAGGGGAGTGACAGGGGGTGTGCACTCCCCTCTGTCTCGCGTAATTTCAGACCCCCGCGCGCACGGAAAGCACGCGGGGGTCTGGATCCGGTCCCTGATGGGGATACTGAGGGCTGCAGAGATATGATGGGGAAATTGATGGGCTGCAGAGACGCGATGGGGATACTGAGGGCTGCAAAGACATAATGGGGAATTCCAGGGGCTGCAGAGACATGATGGGAATATTTTGAGACTGGAGACACATAAGTCGGATTACATGCAAGGGAGGGAGATTGGATGAATATATACATTGTACACACACACAACCTGGATAACTAAGTGCTTACAAGGCTGTTCTTTTATTGTATTATTGTTACAAATGTTTTCTGTTATGTGACTGCATTGCATTTTGTGACAGTTTTTTTTAACTGCATTGAGGTTACAAGAATGCTGAATTTATTGTACAGTGGTCAGAAGGATGCAGTCTGTATTGTAAGGTAAGCTGTATGGTATAGCGGTCACTAGAATAATGGGCCGGATTCAGAACTACGTCCGGCTTCCATAGACGGACGTAATTCAATAAACAATAGCTACTTCGCATGCGTAGTAGCTATTGTACGTAATCTGCGTATCGTTTCGATACATAGATTGCGTATATGCGGTCTGTTTATTGAATTACGTCCGTCTATGGAAGACGGACGTAGTTCTGCATCCGGCCCAATATGAATACTCAGATTTCCACACTTTCCACTGGGTATCACAGACCAAAACAAAGGGTGGGGGTGTGAGTGTGAGTGTGATAAATGCCATGCATTTTATATCCCCTTTTTATACACTTCCCCATTACTATGCATTTTATACCCCCTTTCTATGCATTTTACCCATCCCATCCCATCTATTCTATACACCCCCATATCCATGCTTCTCTCTTGTGACTGTGAGAGATGAGCTGAGGCTGGCTTATATAAAGTCCGTTGGGGCGGGCGCGCGGCAGTGATGCAAAGTCATGACGTCGCGCACTGCACCCTTGGGAAACGGGCGGGCGGCATTCGGTAAGTATAATACTAGTGTCCTGGGCAGGACAGAGAGGAGGCCCGGAACACTAGGCCCGGCTGTCCCCCCGATGGCGGCCCTGTACAGTACCATAAACCCTGAAACAGAACGCAGCCGTCCAATATTGCGATCAGTACGAAATACGCATGGGAGTGGGCAGAGGCATGTAAATTGTACAGTAAGGGTTTTCGTTCTGTAAATTGACAAATTGCAACGCATTTTAGAACCATTTTCTGACGTATGTAAAGCCTAAGCTTTATTTTCAGTTGCATGTTCAGAAATTTCTTTTAATGTTATTTCCCTCGCTTAAAAGGGACATCCCACTATTTCTGTACATACCTACTGCCTTCTGACCATGCATACCTCACGCATTTGCTTCTCATCCAGCTGCCAAAAATCCCTCCATTACGGAACGCTGAATCTGCTCAGTTCTGTAATGGAATCGCATAGCATGCGCCTGAGAAAGCACAAAAATTAGATGTTTCCTGCTCTCTAAGGGCCTGATCCTGGCGTAGTGTATTTATGCCAGCGTACCTACAATGCACTCCCCTAGGCACTCCTCTTGGTCGTACTTTGTTTTGCCTTTTTACACCTAAGCAAACCCTGCCCTAACGTTTCTGTTCGTAACCGCGGGTGTCCGTAAGCTCATTGTGTAGTCACGACGCTTAGTAGACCCATACTGAGCGGCTTAAATGCTCACCCCACCCTTGTTGCGTATTTACGGATTTCGTATGGCAGGCACGTCCCCTTGAGCGTTGTTACAAAGCTGTTACGCTCAAGGCCCATACGCTCAGAATTGCTGAGCATAACATCTGCCCCGCGTATGCGCAGTAAGTAAATAAGTAAAAATAACCATTTTTACACTTTCGACCATCTTAAAAACACATCCAAACATAGGTCTGGATCAGGCCCTAAGAGCATAAGATGGGACTCTTGCGGGAGACTTGATCTGGTCCATGGCCTGATTAAGGGGAATGAACTATTAATCATATTATCAATTTTTTATAATGTTATAAAAAATATATATTCCTCTGCTTTGTTTTCTGTAGGACTTGGAATTCTTTAAGAGCAGCTGGATTATTAATTTAGGTAGTGTCTATTCAAGATAACTATGGCTGAATATTTATTTACGTATTCAAGTATGTTTTATGTAAGTATGTGTAATTGCATTGGGATTATTGGGTAGGCGTAGTTTCATCAGTATGCTTAGGTAGGCATCTGTGGTTTGAGATGGTTGGTATGATTGAGAAGATATGGTTGCATTGGTATGTTTGATCGGGTAGGTAGAATTGGTTGAGTAGATGTGGTTGCACTGTTATTGTTGAGTATGTTGGTATGGTTGAGTAGGTGTGGTTGCACTGTTATTGTTGAGTATGTTGGTATGGTTGAGTATGTTGGTATGGTTGAGTAGGTGTGGTTGCATTAGTATTATTTAGTATGTCGGTACAGTGGAGTAGGCGTTGTTGCACCAGTATGGTTGTAAAGCAGTAATTGCATTTGTCTGGTTGGGTAGGTGACTGGCTGCATTAGTATGTTTAGTAAAGTACGTGTTGTTGAGTAGATGCAGTTTGGTAGGTAGTTATGGCAGTGTAGGTTGGTGGTTGCATTGATATGGTGGGTAGGTAGGGGCATTTGTATTGATATGGGCGGGCAGGTGTGGTTCTTTATGTAATTGTGGCTGCATTGGTATGGTTGGGTAGGTAGGTATGGTTGAATGGTATGTTTGGATAATTCTGGTATGCTTTGGTCGGCTGGTGTTGCGTAGGTGTGGATATACACACTCACACACATTCTCTCAGAGGATTACAAAAAAGTAAGACAATTGAGACTTCTGCATATCCAAACTTTTTCTTTATTCTGTTTTGCTAATGCAGTGTTAGTAATATCACATGGAGAATTAAACTAACAATAGCTACAGGAGGTTTTATTACCAAAGATCTTAGTGAAGTGTCACAGCAGAGAGAAGCGTACGTTTGCAAGGTTGGCTAAGTAAGACACAACACCACAAGGTTTTAAGTCCATTTTGTTTGCTCTAAACCAAGCAGACAGTATTTTTATTGTCCTTTAGTGGTGCTTCCTGTCCACATTGTCTGATGGTATTTTTTTTTTTTAAAGCAATATGTAAAATCCACACGTTCTCCTTATCTTGAGTAACCACTTTAAGGGGTTATCTACAGAAGATATCTCTGCTCCATGAAATATATCCTTATCACATTCAAATACTGTCTATTTCCTAGATTACCGGAATGAGGGTGCAATCCCTACAGTTTGCCGAGGTCAATTGGCTATCTAAAGAAAATCAGCGTTTGAATCCTTTCGATTGCAATATGCTTAAGCATGTTTCCGTTAATATATTGTCTTGCGTGACCACATAATTTGTAATTTAGGCAGTCCTCTCCAAGTGGCAGATATCAGCTTGTTGCATTCCTGGTATATATTGACTAACCACATTACCCGTTAAAGTCACTAGTCTTATTTGGGTCTCTTAGAGCTGAATTCCTTTCCAACTGTTTGCTTTGAATATAACGGAACATGAGGAGGAAGGTTATAGGTTTTCCCAGTGTGAGGTAAAGTCCAGTAACAAGTGTGACCGGTTTTAAAACTTTACAGAAATTTGCTTCAACGGAAGACCAGAACAAGCGTTAGAAAGGAAAGCGTGTAACAGTCACAGAAGATAAGTATACATGTCAGTTATTAAGCAATATTTCTGCTTGCAAGTTTCAAGAAGTATTTAAAATGGAAAGGTTTCTACAATAATACTAACCTCTGGTTATTGCAAAATAAATAGATACCGCAACGTTTCACCCTGAGGACAGAAATTCAGATATGGCTGCGAGTGTGACCCTTTCTGTTAGGAGACCGTCAAAATACAAACATGTTCAACATACTGCACAAATGAGTAGTCACATGGAAACTATTTATATAAGGCTATGGACAACTCTATGCCCTCACCAGTTGTTGGCTACATATGGCAAGCCGTAATCGGGGTAGGCTGAACCAATATTAATGAGTAGTCGAATTGTGAATTCACTAGGAAGAAGTGATCTCACAGAAGTACTGTAGCTCTTAGTTAACAGTCAAAAATCAGTAAGATTGAGGTAATTGAACCCAAATTTTACAGAAAGTTTACAATAACCAAACAGCATCATGAAAGGTCCCACTTAGACATGCCATACGAATAAATGACAATACTAGTAGAAACTTAGCAATTTAAGACTACCGGACGTATAACATACATGTGCATGCGTAGTACATTTTTTACGTTATCTATGTATCTTTACCTTACGTAGATTGCGTAAATTACACAATATACACAAGGAAAAGATACGTAGATAACGTAAAAAATTTACTACACATGCACAGTAGGAAAAAACGCTAAACACCGGACATGTATGTTATATGTCCGGTAGTCTGCATACGACCCGATGTCACCTGTCTTTATCAGATGAATTCTTACCAACTAAAAAAGACAGCTGTATTCATTAGCAACAAGCCTAGAGTGGTTATAGGTCTGTGCCATTGTTGGCTATGGAATCTTTCTGCCACCTGGTCAGCGTGACCCACATAAATGACGGAGGTTGCTGTATAGGCCATTGACCACAAGACCACTGTTCTAGGAGCCTTACAACCAGAGAGCTCTATCCCAACTTCTAATGCCTTGATATTTTATATCCTTGTTGTGAATATTTGTTCAACCTTTGAAATAATTGTCAGGTACAGGTACACTGTAATATCTTATTCCAAAAATACAGTATTACTACAAGACAATAAAAGTAAAACATCTGCTTTTACACAAGCGTAATAAAGAACATAAAAATGTAAAAAACACACCCTTTTCTGAATGTTATTGTTTTATCTCCTATTATATGTATATAAATAAAGGTGTCCTTTGTTGTTCCATTCAAGAAACATTTATGAAAGTGCTCAAAACTGTGGAGTGTAATGTCACTGAATTACTTTTGTGACACTACCCTTTAGCCTGGAATTATACTAAGATATAACATAAAAACCCAGAAAAAGAATAACCTTTATCTAGACCCAAAAAACCTTGCATATAATATCTTGCTACAGTACACCAAAGGATGCATTACCACCTATATTGTGACAACCACTGTTCATCCACTGCTGCATAACAAAATAAAATAAAATGTGAATGGGAAGACAAAGTATCTCTAAAGTCATAAAAATCGGGGCAAAATGATTTCACTGCACGAAGGAGCAATAATACTATTCTTCTATGATAGGTGATAGTGGAGTTTTAACATGGACACCTATTGAATTATGTTGTGGTAAAAACGCAAGTTAAGTTATACTGGGAAAGAAGGTTTCAGAAAAAACACAGTACCATTTTCATAGACATCACCTGTAAAGTTATTTGCTTTTATGGTGTAAACAGATATAACAGACAACTTCAGTTTTAAAATATTAGAAAGGGATGCAGAAATTCAAAATAAAGAGACAAACAGGTGGAAAGTTACACCTGGGAAGTGCACGTGGAACTGCAGGAGAGGCAAAATGTATCTGTTGCAACAGTATTAGAGTTGAGTAGTGATGTTTACCAGCCTAAAGCTGCGTACACATTGCAACGAGCACAGCGATTAACGTGTGCACACTGTTAACCAAAAAAATAATAACATCAAGCGTTTCAATGGCCTTTGAAATGTTTCTACATGATCATTGGAGCATACACACTGATCAGGTTATGCTGCAAAAAATGTTCTTCATGTGGTCAGCCCAATAATCTTGTGAAAAAGCTGTAGTACGTACCCAGCTTCAAAAAGTATACTGCAAGTGTGTGCATTAAGCAAAGTATTCTGCTTGCATGCATAGAATAAAACTACTTTGACTCACGAATTTCAACTTGGTTTTTGCCAAGTTATAACATTTTCACCTCTTTTCCTCCTGTTTCCTAGCTCTGGATTATCCTACAACTGATATTTAGGAAATATTTGCAAACCTTTTTACTTTAAATCTTTAAGTAAATAGTCTTGAGACTCCGCAACTGACCAATGTTCTATTATTCATTCCATAATTCCAGCACATGGACAAATCTATGTAGTTAAGAGCTAGTCTACAGTGTGAGTCAACAGTAAAGAATGAAAAAGTATAAAATTAAACCATGTTGTAATACTAAGGGGTGCTAATGTATAAACAACTTTTACATGCTGAGAAAATACTCTGCTTATAGGACAAAGCTTAATTTTTCCACTATAATTTTGATTTGAACTAATAAGCATCACAACTTAAATGTTTTCTGCACTATCTATCGCCTCCCCCACCTCTCTGTAGTTCAACATGGGGGCTGATCCAGAGTTCCTAACAACAGGTTATTTCTGTACGACATGTACGGAAATAGCGTGTCCATATGTAATGAGCAGTACAAAGAAACGAGATTCGATGCAGAATTCCCTGCGGCCTTCGGTGTCTGCACAGGGGGCTGACCCACTCGAGATATGCATGGCGGCTTGGAATAGCTATGATAATCGCAGTAAGGGCTTAGCTAAGCTCTTATGTACGAACCTGTATTCTGCAGGTACAGGTATATGTGCAGAATACTTAAGGTAGGGTCCCGGGCACAGAATTCCCTTACGCACTTAGTTGTGGAGACAGTGCCCTGTTCTCCATCATGTGGAAAAGAGGATTCCAAATTCCGCCCTTGTGAGGTTTTCAGCATCGAGCTGGGACCTTAAGATCCAGGCTTCAGTGCTGGAAACATTTCCGATGGCTGGTCGCCATGCATATAGGAAGCACGCACGGTGGGAGGGAGGGGTACGTCATTTATACAGTAATTGTGACAGGGTTAAGGCCCTACGTATGATCATAATTTACACACTGGGCCCAGGAGGGCCAGTGCATAAATATGAAGGTAGGGTCCTGCCATTGGAAGCCCCGTACATGTGGAGAGTGGTCTCGATTGCGATCCGCTATAGGAGGTTTGCTTCCATTGTGGCTGGAACTTCGACCAGAACAAAGTTCAGGATCCAGCCCAAGGAGACCAGGTTATCAGAGACCATGGCACACGTCAGGGGGGAAACCATGTATTCATCCAAATATAAGATCCCTGTAAACACAATCCAGTTTTATCCACACATTGTGGAGCTACTCAAAGCAATGCACAAACAAAAGACCATTTGTAAATCTTTTCACTTGTGTTTTTATATGTGGTTGCAAACCCCATTGTGAGTAGCCTTAATAAACAGCAGTTACCAAAAATAGAATAGAACAAATTTAAATGCATTCCGGGGTTAAGTAATACATTATACAAATATTTTCTCCCAAGTATTAAAAAAAATAAAGTGGAAGCATCCGTTCTCCATTACAAAGCCAGATACATGGAATGAGTACTAATGATTGCCTTAGCTATTCTTATGCCACACTGAATTTATACACACCCTCCTGGCAATACCCACATGGCTCTATTCTATCTAGTAACACTGGCTGCACCCTCAGGGACTGCAGCAAACGCACAATGAAAAATATAATGGCAGTTTTATAATGGACACTATCCCACACAACAACAGGGCTAAAGGGCAACTCTCCCAAAGAGGGCGGCTGTGTGCAGGGTATGCAACAGGGAAAAGTCTACACAGGACCTTGAATGGGCTACGCCTGGTTCAGTTTATTTGGGGGTAGTGATCTGTAAACTATCTTTATGCAAGTGCTTTTAAATATACAAAGAACCCCCACAAGTACCGGATATAACAACATGAATTTCTCACCATTTCATTAAAAAGAAATGCCTCAATGCCTTTCTGTCCACCTTCTATAACACAATAATGTAACCATTTTCTTGAGTATTTATCATCACTAAAAGAAATGTGTCAGAGTCAAAAACATAAATGGTCATAGTCTCTCCGTAATTCATGAATATATTTATAATGCTAATCTATAGCATTACGACTGCCCTCTGATTTTTGGCTATAACAGAGCAACTCTCCAAACATTTCTTTTTAAACATTAGATCATTTACCCATAAAATATGGTATTGTGCTAGTAAGATTATAAGAGACAATAATGATCGCGGTCCTAGAGATTTAGGAATTCACTCACATATATCATACTCATATTCTGCTTTCGAAGATAATGGGATGAAGGAATGATTTGACACAAATACAGCATCCAGAATGAATCTGGGTTGGCAGCCTCTCCTCTCCAATACTGCAAGGAGCAGCACACACTACAAATTATACACATTAGGTCAATGACTGGCAGTGTGCATTACTAAATGTATCCTTGCAGAATGTATTCTGCAAACTGCATAGACCAGAATAGACTGCAATTGGTGGACTCTGCAGGCAACTGAATATCACCCCTAGAGACAGTACATGCAAATGTCAACGGCCTTGCTTTAGATGCAAAAACTGAGACAAATCACACACATGCAAAACAATTAGCGATTCACTCTTTAAATCCACAGCCCATGCAGCATACTACTGCATTTGCAAACCATTTTCAGTGACGAATAAAGCTTACAAAAAAAAATAATGAAAAAAATATATATATATACAGGTATGCATGTAAAACACGTGTACAAGCTGTTACTTGATAGGGCACTTAGTCCCTCGGTGGTTGTTATGACAGTCAAAATGACAACAGTTGAGTATTATGTTAGTATTACATATACATTCCTTTTTTAAAAAAAAAAAAAATTACAAGTCACCTGCATTACATTAAGTTTACTAATGTTACAAGCAAATACTAACATAATAGTCCACTATCAACATTTTGTCCTGTCGACATTTCACACCTGACCCCTCAGTCACCGCAGTTTAGAAAATGACAATGGTAACAATCAATTATTTTGTGTGAATCATTCCCCATATGCTTTTATGGAACCAACACTGACTTAGAAGCAAATATGCACCTAAGCAAAACCATGTTGCACTAGGGGAGAAGTTGGAAGATGGGCCAAAATCTACTTAATTCTGGCATATTTCAAGCTGTAAAAAGAGATGGACATTGAACATCTCTAAATTGTAGTATGTTGCATCATATGTGCTAAAGACAGTCACTAATTCACTGCATAAAAATAAACAAACTATTTTATAACCTGGAACATGGTTTGACCAGGAAAATTAACTTTTTTTTTTACTGTGTTCCTAACGCAATATCGAGAACAAAGGGTTAACATCTCCCAGCTAGGTGTTTTAATGATGTTTGCATTACAAAAATAAATTGGTTTAGTATGCAAGGTATTCCTTTGAGGGGATGCAGTCGTCGCCTCGAAAATGCGGTTTACGAAATAGAGAAATAACTTTGTCTGTCTCTATTTCAAAAATAGCACTAACCACAATAGTTTAATAATGAATGGGTAAGTATGCTGATCGGTGTCTTAGGGTCATGCTGGGGGGAAGGGAGTCTTAGGGTCAGGCTGTGGGGAAGGAAGGGTTAGGGTAAGGGTTGGGGTTATATTAATAATCACCATTTGCCGCTGCATTTTTTCTTTCTTCCATGGAGCGATTGCTTCCCTGCGAGGTAGAAGTAATCGATTACCCAGCCAGTTAGCAACTTGCTGGGAGAAATGGCCCTTTCAAAAAAGGCTGTCCTAAGACTAAGCATTAGGTGAAACGCGCATCAGGACGAGAGGGTTGCTGTGCACAAGCTCCCGCCGTGTGTTTTAAGATAGTAAAGATGTTCTGACTTAAACACTGTAGTTTCCATTATCAGTTCTGTGATTCCCAGGCATATCAGCGATTTTTGTACTGACCGGTGGTTAGTTAATGATATGATGCTCCTTCAATTAAAATGATTTACATGAGCGCAGTAGCTAACAGTGGCACATTCTGGTTGTGCTAATAGGGAGATCCTTTGGCATATTGTTTAAAAAATAAAGAGTATTATACAAAGTTCAAGGCGGTTTGCCTGCTACTTTTTTATGTCAGCTGCTTACTAATTTTCATTCACATTAGAGTGTTATTATTGCCCAGTTAAGAATACAAGGCAATTTTCATACCTTTTCTAGACGAATATATCAATATAAGATATTGTCGAGAATTTCAGGCAATATTTTAAATTTTTCACATTTTGGGAATAGCTATATTTAAATTTGGACTAATTAACTGGATATTGGATAAACATCCCACTATTGAATATTTTCTATATAACTACTATTTTGGATATACTTATAGAGCTCCTAGAAGTATATATTGGGGAATCTCTGGTAATAGAATGCAGGAATTTTCATTAACAAAATACATGGTTGATAAAACTTTCTGTTTTTAACCTTTTTTACCAGTGGTCGTGTGTTTTTTTAATATTTTGTCATCAGTTATAATTTTTTTACTGAATTAATAAAATAAGTGATTTCAGAATTGTTTGTGTGATTAATTGACCTTATTAATATTTGAATAACAGAGATCCAGAGTGCCATTTAAGAGAACTTTTTTTAGGATCTTAACCGGTCCTTGTTCAAAAACTTTATAATCACCCTTCCTCAGTGCACCTCTTAAGCTGGATACACACTACACTTTGTTTCTAACAATCCAATCTCTAACGATTTTTGTAACGACAGACTGCCACGATTTTTCTGCCGATGCATCATTCATCTGGCAAATTAAGCTGTCTATAAAATCTGTTTAAACAACTACAAGACCGATTCACACGATATTGTTTGATCGTGCATGCCTAAACACTTCAACTTTATCATGTGAATCGGAAAGATTATCGTTTGAAAAAGTGTAGTGTGTACCCAGCTTTAGACTCTAAGTGGTCCGACTGATACACGGTAATGCGCGATCCTTTCTTCTTTTTTGTTTAGAAAAAGGGGCGTTCTCAGCGGCGGTCCACACCCTCCTTGTGTGATTGGAAATTCCAAGAACCACAATAAATACATAATGGGACACTAGTGGCAGGGCTTGTATCTTGGGAAGCTAACATAGAACCACTCTGTTTTTCCCCAAAGTAATAAGAAAGAAGTATAAAGGAGATTAGACAAATACGATAAACAAATCATATCCGCACTCCATATTAGAAAAGAATGTAAGAGCAATGCATAAACATTATTCCATGAATATGTTATTAAACGTCTTTTTAAGCTGACACTATATAATGCACCTACCATTGATCTTTATTTATTGCTCGATGTGTAAATGCAACCAAATAAGTAATTATCATGCACAAAAGCAAACACCTCTGCAACAGTGATAAAAATAAAAAATAAATCAGAACGGATGCACCCCTCATAAAAAAAATAATCCGAAGCCATAACATTCAAAAACTAATTAAAACCACTACACTCTGGATTAGTGTACATTAGTGTCTGCAACGGAGGATAACGTGTGGAATTTGAGATCCAGTATTCTATCCATGCGACAGCAGTGCTCACCCCCTGCGTGTATGCACCTACCACCTGCAGAACCCTACCTTAAGTCTACGGATATGGCCAAGTATGGAATGGTGGCTAGTAAGGGCTTTGGAACGACATAAATGTACTATTAAGATTCCGTACTAGATCACAACTACTGTGTGTAACTCATACGTCAACACGCCAAGACAGAGGGCCGTATGCAGACTACCGGACGTATAACATGTACATCCGGTGTTCAGCATTTTTTCCTCCAGAATTCCACGTGGAGTGCTGCATTAAATGGATGCCATTCGATGCAGAATTCCTTTGTACTACGCATGCACAGTACAGAAGGACCGTAGACTTATATACGTAGCGTACGCAAGTCTACTTCCGTTATTAGTTCTGGATCTGGGTCCCCTTCCTTAAAGAGGGGTACACACTGGTGCTTTTGTCTGCTATCAGCAAAGGTAACGCTGCAAGCAATGAGGAGGCAGAAGATTCAGCGGGGAATCATTTCAGTGTGTACAGTACAAACATCGGGTCCAGAATCGTATAAGCAGAAACGATGTTGGATTTTAAAAAAAAAAAAAAAATACCCCAGTGTGTACCAAGCTTTAGGATGCTCTTGGTGTGTACACAAAATGGCTGCCTTCATGAGGCAATAGGTCACCTACAACATTAATTGCACTTTCAGGAAAGAAAATGATTCTTGTGCCACGGTTTAAACAACAAATCATTATTCAAACTTTTAGTTTAAATCCAAAATAAACAAAAAACAAATGATTGTAAAAGGCATTCAGTCCGGTCACTGACAAGTTATTTAAGCCAAGTCGCTGTATAGGAACACATATATTTAGATAACTAAGCAAAATACAAACTAGCCAAATATATAAATGCAAATATAAGCAGAAAAAGCTTGTCTTTTTTTTTTAAACCATACAATACTTAGAAGTCAGTTGTCTGGCCAATAAATGCTGAGGTTACAATTCCCTTTGATATATATTGTCATCAAGGCAACTTGCAATCATATAGAACTAGCTGCCAAAGAATTCCTACAAACCACTAAAACAAACAAAGGCTAAATGCAACAACTAGGAATAAATAAAGGAGATTTAGAACTAATAAAGAACCGTAAAAGAAAACAGTTATAAAAATAAATACCGTTTACAGGGTAATTTTCTCTCAATAGATTAAATATAAAATTTGTGACAAGAACAGTCACAAGGTTTCTAGCTTAGTGTATCTGTCCTCTTGAAACATGGAAGTAGCCATTTT
The DNA here is from genome assembly GCA_011038615.1 of Limnodynastes dumerilii. Lineage (NCBI taxonomy): Eukaryota > Metazoa > Chordata > Amphibia > Anura > Limnodynastidae > Limnodynastes > Limnodynastes dumerilii. Next base: position 24,362 of record WWET01006360.1, read on the forward strand.
TGTGGGGTTAACCTTAATTCAGGGCCTTATGCTGTAGTCTGCTATTTTTTTAGGAAACACCATTCTTGTAAATATTGGTTTAACAAACGACTGGTGTGTCCCCAATTAGAGTAGACAGAAAATATTTAAAATATTCAGACACATAGTTTATAGACTATACAATTGTTACCTAGTCTATAATAGGTCTTATATTGGCTAAAGTGCAGCCCATGTTGTACAACAGGTGCATTGACAACCCATAGCACTCCAAGCGTTGTGAAACTACAACTGCATAGGTCAATAGCCTACACACTGACCGAACAACCTAAATTCTGCACTACACTGTGTGTAACCACGCGAGACAAGAAGCTGACAGGGAGGGTTTGTCAGGAAAACAATATTGGAGGTATAAGAGACCCATCCGGGTGAGTTACCTCTCAGGGGCCAATTCAATTAACCGCAACGCTTTCCTTGTGATGTAAATGCGCATATTACCGCCTATTATGGTAGCCAAACATCGTAGATATACATGCACACCTCTATGGGGTGCACATAAAAATCTGCAATGTTACTCTGCGGAATTTAAATCGCGACTAAAAATAATCGCGGACCTCGCAGTCAACAGAATGGGCCCCAGAGAGTCTTAATTCTGGGTCACATATCATAGAACAACCTATAGAAGAAAAGGCCTAAAAGGTGAACGTGGCGGATAATGGCCCGTATTCATAGTACCAGACATATAACATATCTGAAAGACAGCATTTACGCAACCTACGTAAGAAAAAGATACGTAGATTACGTTAAAAAATTACAACGCATGCGCAGTAGTAAAAATCGCTAAATACCAGACGTATATGTTATCGTCCGGTACTCTGAATACGGTCCAATATTTGTAAACGTGTGCAACTAATACTTTGTATTCCACATTACAGGTAGAATGGTAGGTTAACTACCGGTTAATACCTTGTACCCTAGGGCAATTTTGTTTGTATATAAGTAACACCGATTAAAGCATGATGTGGCTGACCCATGTTTACGCACAAGGAGCATGCTTTGAATTGTAGTTTCACAACTGGAGTGCCAAAGGCTCTCTATGCCTGTTCTAGAAATATATAGGTTTCAGTTATAATACTTAATAATCCAAGTTCAAACCCCCACACAAGATTTATTTATCTCACCGTAATTAGGATGAAATGCTAGCACCTCTGTTAACGAGTCCCGGCATGCTTTGGAATCAGCTGTGCCCATGAAGTTAAAGCATGCTGGGATTCGTAGTTTCACATCACCTGAGGAGATAAAGCTTGGCCAGGCCTGATAATGGGTGCAAATCTTGTACAGGGTGATTTCATGTCAGGTCTCTGTAGTCTAAACCCTATATATAAGTTTACGAATCCAAATTTAGTCTACCATCATGAGAAGGTCAAGAATAAAGTTAAACTTAGAGAGTGGTTACATATCACTGATCTAATTCAAATAATTCAATTACTACCTGAAAAGTATATAGCTTAAGTCTCAGAACATACTTATAAAGTCCATTCCTATTATGAAGTATTGCTCTGTCTTTTCCATGTAGTTGAGTCTACCATATGTCCAGTAACTGTGGTCATTTCTCATGCTGTGTGTATACGGCACTTCTCTCCTCTTCTGTGCCAGAATTTCTGGGGTCCATTAGCTCTTGGTTTGGCCTCCAGCAGAACTGTATTCCCTGGTTGGGAGGGGTCACCTTGGCATGCTGCTTCTTGTGAACTGCGAGGTAGCCCTGGTGCAGAAAGCTGTCTCCGCACTCTAGGCAACTGTACAAAGGCTGCAGATCATGTGACTTCTGGTGAGCCACCAGATTGGACATAAGGTTATAGCGCCTCGGGCATTCTGTGCACTTGTAGGTGCGCTTGCCTCTGGGGATTATCCTTTTTTCCCTTATTGGGTCGCTGGATTCAGTTTTCCGAGGACGACCTCGAGCCCTAGGTGCGGCATACTCTGCGCTTTGACTGGCGTCCATGGTAATCGACTGCCCTATGTGGCTCTTCAAATGATACAAGAGGTTGGATTGCTGGCGAAACCGTTTCCCACAACACTGACAAGAGTATGGCATCTCTCCGGTATGTGTGCGTAAGTGGATCATCAGACTGGTGCGCTGGCTGAACTGACGATTGCACTCGTGGCAATGGTATGTCCGCTCTCCAGAATGGATACGTTGGTGAACCAACAGGTTTGATTGGTGAGTAAATATTTTATCACAGGCAGTGCAGAGAAACTCCCCTTTTGCTCCCTCGTGCGGAGGAAGAGATGGGGCTTCATTCTTAGAATTCGCCTCCAAGTGCCCCCAAGGATGTACCTGCTCATTGGCAGCCTCCGTGTCAGAACCGATGCTAGCTTCCGCCACTGGCTCCAGTCTGGGCATTAATGGGGTATTGGGCAAGTTCTCTGCAGTGCAATTTAGCTGCCCTTGGACAGTGTTGGTCTTTATGTGGTAAAGTAGATTAGACTGTTGTCTGAAGCGTCTTCTGCACTGCAGACAAGAGTATGGCATCTCACCCGTATGAGTTCTTAAGTGCACCATCAGACTGGTTCGCTGACTAAACTGTTTTCCGCACTCAGTACAGCGATATGTCTTATCTCCTGAGTGGATGCGCTCATGGACCAAGAGATTAGATTTGTGATTAAATGTCTTGAAGCAGCTGCTGCACTTGTATGTCCTTTCAGCCGTCGTCCGAGAGCCATTTACCTCTAAGTTATCAGAGATGCTCTCTGTACTGGAGGCCATGTCTCCTAGATGTATCGTCTGGGGCCCCTGAAAGAGTTGACCATTTTGATGTATCTGATTTCCATCAAACGGAAGAAAACCCAATCGAGTCTGGGTGCTGCTGGGGGGCTCGATCATACCAATATCCTGTAATATCTTTCCATTATGTGGTTCTTTGTTTGCGTCCTTCCGTGGCTGAGAAACACCTTCATCTCCAAGAACATCTTCATGATTCTTAAGATGCTGGATCAAATTTGACTGCTGTCTGAATCTCTTTTCGCACACCCAACACTGGAAGGGCTTTTCTCCTGTGTGAATACGCAAATGGACAATTAAGTTTGACTTATTGTTAAAATGCCGGGGGCACTTCCAACATTTATGCACTGCTTTCCCTCCCAATGCTGTCCCTTGTCCTTGCCCTAACCAAGTGTTTTTCCTTGGTCTCCCTCTTCCTAGAACATGAAAAGGACCTTTTACTTGACCTCCCTCTCCTGTGTGAGTTCCTAGTCTTTGATAAGGAGCACTGTGCCCAGGCTGAGGGAGAAGATTAGATTCTAGGCTGCTTAGCATCCCAGAAACATTGCTGCCTTCTGCCCGAGCTGGCAACTTGAAGGGTTGCTGCGGATAACCTTCATGTTCTTGGCGGGACAACATGCTCTCAGTGAATGTAGGTGGAAGACCCCGATTTATAGGATATGGGACTTGAATTTCTCTACAATGCATGAGAGCACTTGACTGTTCTGCATGAAGCTTTTGGTGCAATAGGAGGCTGTGTGAGCTAGGAAACCATTTTGAACACTGAGTACACTGGTATGCTCTGACCTGGTTTTCTTCAACTCTTTC
>WWET01006361.1:1630-12945 GCA_011038615.1 Limnodynastes dumerilii
ACTTCACTGAAAGGGTGATAGATAAGTGGAATATTCTCCCATCTGAGGTGGTTGAGGCCAATACAGTAGAACAATTTAAACATGCTTGGGATAAATATAAGGGTATCCTAAATTGTAAACCAAATTGAGGGTAAATAGGGTCTAGGGTCAGTATAGTTTTGAATAAACAAATGGGCAGACTAGATGGGCCATGTGGCTCTTATCTGCCGTCACTTTCTATGTTTCTATGTTTCTAAATGGATGATTACCTGGCCCAATATGATGCTCAAATATCATCAACCAAGTAGTGATAGCCAAATAAATTAGGTTATTTTTAAGCAAGCACCTTCAGGATATATTTTTACTGGAACCTGAAAGGGGTCTAAGCTTTCTCTTTTGCTTTTATTAGAGCCTCTATGGAGGACCAAGTGGGTGCCCACCTAAGGGCTGGGGTGATCACTCACTTGGTCCTCAAGTCATGTTAGTTTTATGTTTAGCCATTTCTGAGTGTGCCCTTCCTTTATGGAACCTTTGTTTAATCACCATGTCCCCCAGTGTGGATGAAGGAGATATTTGTACTTTTTTTTTTAAGACTTTATTTTATAATTAAGCATTGTGCATACACATACCTATATTTGACTGACAAATTACTTCTGTGTGTTAAAGCACTGTCAATGCTTCTATTTTAAACAGTTAACAGAGATAGGTAAATAGTCTCCAAGATCAAGTTTATGAAAGAAACTGTGCCATTGCCCAAATTTTTAAGAAAATGAAAAAACTTCTGTTGAGTAAAGAAATCTACCTGAAATCTTATAATGCAACTCCACCAATGTTCACTATGGCCCTGATCCAGACCTATGATGTAGTGCTGAGCGTACTAACGCTCGGCGTAACATCGATGCACTCCCCCCGACACTCCCCCTGTGCTGGCGTAATTAAACACTGTTACGCCGGCTAAGGCTACCCTAACTTCAGCCGGCATAACAGAGTGTGATTATGCCAGGCACCAGATCGTAAATACCAAACTCTGCCCTCCCTGCCTCATTTCCCTGCCTCCCCCCGTCTACCTTCCCAACTGCAGTATAGTTACGGCGAGGAACGCCCCCTCAACCGTAACTATGCTGTAGTTACAAACGCCCTATCCTGACTAAAGGTTTACCTTAACTACACCGGGCAACATCTGCCTGACGCATGCGCAGATCGACTAAACAGACGATCTTACGCATACGCCCACCGTAACTACGGCGGCGGGCGTTAGTCTGGATCACCCCCTATGTTTCAATAATTCAAAACTAATAGTGAGATCATTTACATGTTTGTGAAGGAGATTACTAATACCGTGTTCAGATTGCCACTGCCTAAAAAGCCAGCTTTTTAGGCAGTGGGCAAAATTTTGAAAATTTTAGCCTGGTGTGTTCAGACTGCGCTGAAAACACGGGCTTTTTTTTTTTTTTTTACAAGCCGGCTGCTATTTAAATAGCCGGCTTTTCACCGCAGTGTGAACGGGTGAAGCCGGCTTTTAAAAAAGCCGGCAAAAACCCTTCTTTTTAGCCGGGTCTGAGACCCGGCTAAAGAGACCCGGCTTCACCGTTCACATTGCCAGAAAAAGCCGGGGTTTTCAGGAAAGCCGGCAATTTCATGAAAACCCTGGCTTTTTCATGGTAATCTGAACGGGGTATTAGTTACAACTTCAATCTTATATATATTACCAATGTATTAATAAAAACATCCTTAACTCTCTTGTCTTTTTTCATTAACATCTCAATCAAATTTGTTCTAAACACATGATAAAGTTTGTATTTGAATAAATAAATATATAAATAAATAAAGGAAGCTACATGGCTTTAAAACATCTGCAGAATTATTTTTAATGCCAAAGCATTTATAAGTAGCTAACATCTCTTTGCTCCTTTTGTTAGATGGCACTTATCCGATATTATTGTCAAAAGAGAACAGAATTCCATAGATATTGCTCAGCAAAACTACTGTATAAAATAGAACGTAGTCTGCTCTATATGTCCAATCTTAATGTTCTGTATATCTTCCCAGTTCTACAGCAACCTTTAAAAGGTGATCTATTGCAATGTCAAATAACAGGAGTTCTATTCCCAGACCCCTTATATATACCCCAAGTGTACTTTTTTATAAGACACATAGAGTATATAAGTGCAAAGCTCAACATATATTTTTTTTTTTATTTAGGAGCCAAACTGAAAATTTTGGTATGTTATTCAACTTACAGTATTATAGGGACAGTCATGGTTATATTCAGATAAGAAAGAAAAAGAAAACATTATATGTAAAAAACGGGTGAGGGTCCCCTGACATATTACTTTTTTATCACCGTCATCTTGGACTTTTATAACAAACATTTATTATCACATTCATATCTGTGACCTCTGGGAATATATAGTGTGTGTGTATTATACTTAGCATATTCCATTTGAAGTTTCTGTAGTTTACTTATAGTAGTATATTTATTTTCTGTAGTATATTTATTTATTTATTCCCTGTTCACTGCACATTTGCCTTTGTTTACATTCAGCCTGTCACATGATTCCCTTTGCCTTTGCACTTCCTGGTTCACTCCCTGCTGCAGCATGATCTCCCAGGTGCACTCGTTATCTTGCTGGACTGCCTCATCATAGAAACATAGAAAGTGACGGCAGATAAGAGCCACATGGCCCATCTATCTGTGGGCGCTATATAAAAACCTGTTAATAAATAATAATAATAATAATAGTCTGCCCAGTTGTTTATTTAAAACTATACTGACCCTATTTAACCTCAATTTAGTTTGAGATTTAGGATAACATTATATTTATCCCAAGGAACAAAAGAGAGGTCCGGCGCTCCAAACATGCAGTATATAACACTTTGTGTCAGCACATACATAAAAAGGAGGTTTAGTTCACAATATAGCTATATTGGGTTAATTTCACCTGCCCATCGACAAGGCACCTCCTGTAGGTGAATCCCTATCCATTTGCTATATGTGTACTCAGGAGGTCTATATTAAGACACTCCTACTATTTGAGCCATTTTGTGGGAGGGATCAAACTCCCAAAGTGAAACTAGCAAAGTAACAAAAAAACACAGGCCTCGCTTCTAATTCAATATCTGAAATGTGTGCCAGTGTATATATAAATGTAGTGGTGCAGCCATGGACCAAAATTACCACTGTGCAGCTACAAGGAACAAAAGAGAGGTCTGGCGCTCCAAACATGCATTATATAACACTATGTGTCAGCACATACATAAAAAGGAGGTTTAGTTCACAATATAGCTATATTGGGTAAATTTATCCCAAGCACGTTTAAACTGTTCTACTGTGTTAGCCTCAACCACCTCAGATGGGAGACTATTCCACTTATCTATCACCCTTTCAGTGAAGTAATTTTTTCGCACATTTCCTCTGAATCTACCACCCTCCAGTTTAAATGCATGACTCCGTGTTCTATTACTTTCTCTGAAAAATGCCACCCTCCTCTAGCCGGTCACAATCCTTGATATATTTGAAAGTTGCTACCATATCCCCCCTGTCCCTTCTCTGCTCCAAGCTATGCATGTTTAGTTCCTCTAACCTTTCTTGACACAGGCCATGTCCCATTTTAGTTGCTCTTCTTTGCACAGTATCTAATGAATTTGTTTTTCTGGAGATATGGCCTCCAGAACGGAGCACAGTAATCTAGGTGAGGTAGTACCAACGATCTATAAAGGGGCACTACTACTAATTCCTCTCCACCTGCAACCAAGTATTTTGTCAGATTATAGATGTTTAAATATATAACATGTACATCCTTATCTGTATTCAACTGGTATACAGTTTAAAAAATCAACCAAGCATTTGACTTGCCTTTCTCATTGCTTTGTTACATTGCTTGGCTACCTTTAAGTCATATGAAATAATGACTCCTAGATCCCATTCTGCCTCAGTAGTTTTGCATTTTTTGGCATTAAAGTGCAGTTGCCACACTCTTAACCATTCCTCCAGTCTACCTAGATCATCCCTCATTTTGTGTACCCCTCCTAGCATGTCTACCCTGTTGCATATCTTTGTGTCATCGGCAAAAAGGCATATTTTCCCCTCTATACCACAGGAAATATCACCTATAAAGATATTAAATTGCACTGGTCCAAGTACAGAACCAAGAACTCTGTTTTTCTTTCCCTTAGTTGCTGTGGCTATGCTATCTGTCATTATTGACTGGGCACACAGCGCTTCTTGGTTGGGGGAGCAGCTATTTTTATTATTTGCATCAATGCATCCCTCTCCTAGTTTAAATGGTTTCTAACAAAACATTCAAACTGCTCACTCAGAATATCTGATCCCACAGATGATGGGTGCAAGCCATCCCTTCTATACAGGTTTCTGTTTTGCCAGATGGCATTGCTATGTTTTATGAATCCAAATATTTCCTCATGACACCACTTCCTAAGCCACAGATTGAAGTCACTAAAGCGCATCATTCTACCTTCTTCAGATCTGTGTACTGGCAACACTTCAGAAAAAGTAACAGTATTTGCCACCTGCTTAACATCATTTCCCAAGGTGGATAATGACATCAACCTCCCTTTCCTTGCTCGCTGTCTTTATAATATTTAAAATGCGCTTTTTATCCCGTTTAGCTCCCGCCACGCACTTCACCTGATTCCTAATTTCAGAACCTCTATCCAGCTGGATACTCCTAACAATGGAATCCCCCACAAGAAGTGCAGTCCTTCTCAGGAATTCCCTATTCCTGCCATCAGGTTTTCTCAACACCTCATGTTCTACATTATCTGTTATAATGCACTCCAGCCCTCCAAGTGCTGCATATGAATTCTGCAAGGGCACAGCTTGTGCAATGTGTCCTTGTGCAACTGGAACCTTCTTACAAGCAGTCCTCACCATAGTCCACCCAGCACGCCTCCTGGGAACTCTCTGAGGCAATGGTGGCATCAAGGAAACAGACATCCTGCATAGCTCACCAAGACAAATGACAAATTGGACAACACCTGAGTTTCCAAATAGTTTCCCACAAAACAAAAGCATCACAACCACTGCAATGCACAAGAACAGACATTGTAGAAGCAAACTTCACTACAATAACATATCTCACACATAATATAAATGGGCCCAAATTCAGCCTTAATCCAGTTCAAACTCCATTACAACTCCTAGATGCTTGCAAAATCAGTACTTTTAAAATCAGGCAGTAAAAACAGGCAGGTTTACACCTTCATCACCTGCTCTATTTAAATCCCTCACTAACTCCACAGCCCTGTAAGAGCAACAGCTATCTTAGCCTGCTGATCTTGGTCCTTGAGTTCGCTCTTGTGCTCTGGCTCCCTGGTATCTGGTTGTGTTTCCATCTGGTTTCTGGTTCTTTTCAAGTCCTGCTCCAGTGTTCCTATATCTCTGATTCCAGCACAGCTCCAGTCCTGTCATCATATCCAGCCTCTGTAGCAGTGTCTCCAATACCTGCAACTACTACCCCTCGCCTGTGTTTCTGCACTTATCCAGAGTGACGCAACCTGCCCCTTGTCTGCAGCCAAGTCCATCCCCACCATCAGGGTCTCTGGAGAATACCTGGCTTGGGGTTAGACTCTGCGCCTCTGGTCCGGCGTGGTCCGTTTCCGGACCGGCGCTGAGCTCGTTGAGTGACAAAGATTGTGCTCACCAACTGATGAGTTCAATTAGGAGGAAATTTACACAGTTCAACAATTTAGTTTCTCAGGTTTCCAGTTTTGCTACAGGCACTATGGATTGCCAGTCACTTTCTAAGATAAAAAAATATAAGAGAGGGGGTGCTTCATAGTGCTTTACATTTTATAATTAAAAAAAAGCCAAGTTTTAAGAGCATTGGGGTAGATCCAAACGTACGTTCCCATTCCGTTTCATAGCATAGCGTATTTACACGCTCGTATTTACTATGCACTCCCTTCGGCACTCCCCTCGCTCGTACGTACTTTTACCGTTTTACGCTTTCCAAACCCTACCTTAACTTTTCGAAGCGTAACTCCTGTTGGCCATAATGGCTGCACGTACTTACGCAACTAAGCAAGCCCATACCGTACGATTTAAATGCTTCACCCCGCCTCCGAAGCATAATTATGGGTGTCATATGGCTGGCACGCCCCTTCGGTCGTAGTTACGCTGCTGATAGTAGTCTGATACGTAGGTTCAGAGTTACGTGCCGTAACATCTGCCGCGTGCATGCTCAGTACATACAAAATAGCGTTTTTAAGTCTACGTCAAGCGTAAATACGCTTGAAAACGTTGTTCTGGATCTGGGCCATTGATACCAAATGTCTTGGAGAACAGCATGTAAAATCAAACCACAGCACAGATATGATGGAGCAAGTTCTCCAGCATCCCAGGATTGGAAATCGTGGTTCCATCTGAAGATTATTATGGGTCAATTGTGTAGTAGTGTTCTGAGGTAGCTTCAACATTATTGACTCTAGGCGTTTCGTCACACACTGGACTTCATCAGGGGTTGTGGACTCATCACAGTGAAAACATGCTTATATACTGGCTTGTTAATTAATATAATTATAAACCAGAATAAATACAAATATATAGACATTACATTATAAAAATTCATCATAAATATATCCAATTAATCATAAGAATGAAGCTCTAAAAAGGTGCTTTAAACACATTGATGCTCTTAAAGACAAGGGGCCGGATTCACAACCCCGTAATATTTTACATACATGCCTAATTTTACGATTTTAGCTGCTACGCATGCGTAGTAACTATTTTACGCAATCTACGCATTGTTTCGTTACGTAGATTGCGTACATGCGGTTTTAAAGACGGTATGTACGCAATCTATGTAACGAAACACTACGTAGATTGCGTAAAATAGTTACTATGCATGCGTAGTAGCTAGAATCGTAAAATTAGGGGGTTGTGAATCCAGCCCAAGGACAAGAAATTAGTACATTGAAATAACCCATTAAAACTGCGTTATTTCAAAATTTTCATTTAACCCTTTTGAATATAAGGTATTCAGAGTAATTTCTCTTTGGGGGAGGCATTTGAGCCTGTTTCCACCTCTAATGGCTTTTGAGATATATTCAACTGCCTTTATCTGATAATACATTAATGTATTGCTGTGAACTAATTTCTTGTCTTTATCTTTTAGAGCATCAATGGGCCTGATCCAGACTTAAGGTTGTTTTATGTACGCATGCGAACTTAAGTTAGGCACAACTAAGGATAATGCACTTTCCCTGGTACTCCCCTCTTACTTACTTAACTTAACTGACTGACGTGTTCAGAACCCTACCTAAACTTTTCCTTGCATATCTCTGTATGTAAGGCCTTGTCGTACATAAGTGCTAACCAAGGCCACACTGTACAATTTAAATGCCTCCCACCGCCCAAAATGCATATATTCGGCTTAAGTTGGGATGTCACGCCCTATCATATGGAGTTAAGTACAAGTTACGTATGATCAGAGTTATGATGAGTAACAGCTGCTGCAAGCATGCGCAGTGCATTCCCATAGCCAGATTTAGTCATGCTGCAAGCGTAAATTGGCTGTTATTATTAAGTCTGGCTGAGGCCCAATGTGTATAAAGTCCCATTTTTAGAGCTACGATCTAAATGATTAATTGGATATATTATTATAATTAGATTTTTATAATGTAATTGGGCCAGATCCAGAGCTACGGCCGCGAGCGTATTTACGCTCGCCGTAGTCGTAAAAACGCTGTTTTGGATGTTCTACAAATGCGCACAGCAGATTTTACGACCAGAAACGCTGATCGTACTTATGAGCCATGGCTCATCAGCGTAACTACGGATGAAGTGGCGTGCCAGCCATACAAAACCTGTAATTGCGCTTCGGAGGCGGGTTGAGGCATTTAAATTGTACAGTATGGGCGTGCTTAGGCGTGTAAATATGTGCAGCTATTACGGCCGACCGCAGTTATGCTTGGAAAAGCTAAGGTAGGGTTTGACAAGCATATAACGGCAAAAATACGTACGACCGAGGGGAGTGCCTAGTAATTAAAAAAGCGTAAATGCGCTACGCGTTGAAACTTAACCCGAGCGTACGTCTGGATCTAGCCCATTGTCTGTTTATTTGTATTATTTATTCAGGTTTATAATTATACTAGTCAAAGGCCCATCAAAATTACTGGAAAAAGAATCCTCCCAGTATTCCCCATTATGTGTCTGCAGCCTCCCCAGTATTCCCCATCATGTATCTGAAGCCTCCCCAGTATCCCCCATCATCTGCCTGGAGTCTCCCAGACGCTTCTTAGGTGTGTATCCTTAGTAAAGGACCTACTACGCAAGCAGAGTAGGTTCTTTACGCAATCTATGTACCAGTTTAACGACCACACGCAGTATTTTAAGTAGAGAGAGGCGGCGTAATGCCACCTCGGGGAAGGATTAGGTTGAAGTGGGAGGGGTTTAGATTAGCCAGGGGGAGGGGTGTAGAGGTGATATCCATGTGGACATTGCACGAATGGTTAAGGTAGCCCTATGGCCATAAGGTACCTAAAATAAAAACGTGGGTTGGGGGCTGGAAGAGTGAGTTAGGTGTGAATCAGGTCCGTTTATACTAAGTAAATATCAATCCTACGAGACCTGACACCCTGATCAAATGTAAATCAGACTCTTCATGCACCGGAACTAAATAAGTTCTATAAATGTATAGTTTGATAGTTTCAGTAACAAGCACTGTTTTATACATGCGTTATAGAAAGAATAGATTACACACAAGACTGCGCTGCACTTTTATATCTTTCATAAATTTCTGCTTACATTTTAATCTTTCCTCTTTCATATACTTCAAAGCTGGTTTAGACAGTAGAAAACAACAAGATTTTAAGGTTGGTGCTTATACTTCCACAGCTGTTTTTTACATAGGTAAAATTTCTTTACTTTTTACCAGTCATTGATTTATAGGTCATTTGACCAAAAAATGAAATATGAGCACACTAGAAATTAAAAAAGATGCATTAAAGTAAACTATTTAAACTAGTTTCACATAGTATGACGTTTATGTGTTTTTATTTTCCACATTTCAATATTCCAGGGTTGCCGACTCTCCCGGAATGTCTGGGAGACTCCCGAAATTCAGGCACTTCTCCTGGTATCAGATAATAGAACCTACTCATACTCCTCATCAAATGCAGCTCACCCCTTCAGTCTCCTCCTGCTGCCCCTTCTCAGATCCACCTCCAGCAGTCTAAGTATACCCCCCTTACATTCCCACAACATCAGCCCCTAATATATCCTAGAAGTAAGTATATTTACTCCAAGCTCCAAATCAGCCCAACATAGTCCCTCCTGCTGCCCCAAGCCTCTCAGCATCCCACTACAAACAGATCCAGAACAACGCTTGTGAGCGAATTTACGCATGGCGGAGACGTAAAATCGCCTTTTGGTAAGTACTGCGCATGCGCACCATAGAAAATACGCTCAGTAACATAGCGTAATTGTGAACGTATGGGACATTCACGTATATGTGTCACGTAAATACTTACGTGTGGGCGTGCCAATTTTACGTGAGTCCAAAATACGTCTGAAATACGTTAAGTAGGCGGGGATTTGTATTTAAAGTGTACAGTATGGGCGTGCTTAGCTGCGTAAATACGTGTTGGCCATACGTACGTGTGCGGATCACTGCGGTTACGTTGGCAAAAGTTAAAAATAAAATACGCTACGCGAGTAAATGTATGGCAAACGTAGTTCTGGATCTACCCCATAGTCCAGAACCCCCTGCAATTCCAGCCTAGCTCTAAACTTTGCAACCCCAGCATTCCATATACTGGCCCTCCATGACCCTAGCCCTCTGTATCCCCATCGCAGTCATCACCCTACAACTTCAGTCTTCAAAAGCCATCCCCCATACAACCCCAGTTATCCAAAGACCACCACCCCTGTCCTGCAACCTTAGGTCAGAACTCCTTTGCATTTCCAACTCACCAACCCCCTTGCAGCCCCAATCCCTTCATAATCCCACATGCAACCCCAGAACCCCCTAGTTCCTTCCCTGATATTTTAGCACAACCCCCCTCTCCTTGGAACCCTAGCTTTCCATATTATCCTTGCAAACCCATCCCTCCATAATACCCCCTGCAACCCCAGCCCTCTATAATACCCCCTGCAACCCCAGCTCACCATAATATCCCCTGCAACCCCAGGACCTCATATACCTTCTACAACCCCAGCCCTCCATAATATTCCCATCCCCCCTGCTATCCCAGCACAGTACCCATTACAAACCCAGTCACCCTCCCTCTTCCTCTCTCTCACAGCTCCAATGCCATCAGTCAGCACATTCTCTCCAGGGGGCAGCAGCAGCACCATCAGCAGAATTGTCCATCGTTTCCGTCTCACCTGTGCTTTATGTAATCACACACCATACGGTTGACCCTGGAAACCGTCTTGTGACCAACCTAGAAGCGGCCTGCAACTGGATGGAGGGAGCGAAAGGAGGAAATGAAGGGAGGGATTGGGGAGTGTTGTTGGGGTGTGAGAGTACCGGCAGACAGAATGTAGTAGTGAAGGGAGGGAGGGAGTGAGTTTGGCACCCAGGCAGGAACTATTCTATTCCTTACCATTTGGCATGCACATGTGTATAATGGTGAGGGGCAGAATGGCTTTTTTTTTTTCTTTCAAAATGTTCTTTATTGAGACAAAGCAGTGTATACAGAGTATATCAATATTTTCATTAGAATAGTGAATTATAATATGTATGCAAAGATGTTATAATTACATTTGGTTCATTTGATAGAATAAATAGTAAACATATTATCAATGGTTAGAAATTTACTATATCTCAATACATAATGCATAATGTAACAAATCATTTTCCCGAAAGTGAGGTTTTCAGTAGGTCCATTAGTACAAATATAGTACATGTTTTGTCCCCATTACTTCTGAATATTTCATTGAGACAATAGATTATTACTTAAAATTGTTCCTCAAGCAATGAGATGTTTGTTTCCTTTTAATAATAACAGGTGGGTTGTTTTCTACCATCCTAAGGAGATACCATCTCGAGTTTTCAAAGCAATGAATTAGACGGCATTTAAGGTTTGATGATAATGTATCTACCGTATATACTCGAGTATAAGCTGAGTTTTTCAGCACATTTTTTATGCTGAAAAAGCCCCCCTCAGCTTATACTCAAGTGATGAAAAACAAAATAGATCCTACATTTTAACTTACCTTTGCTGTCCCTCCGGCGGTCCCTGTGGCTGTGTCAGGCTCTCTTCCCCGCAGCTCTGCCTCCGGCTTTCTCCCCGTGGTGCGCGCTGTACAATGACGTTGTGGTGACCTTAGGTCACCCAACGTCTTTGTGCAGCACGCGACGCGTGGGAGA
>WWET01006361.1:21893-40614 GCA_011038615.1 Limnodynastes dumerilii
TATACCCTTGGGCAGGCTGTTTCCATGGTGATCTAACAGCCTGCCCAAGGGTATAAATACACCCCAATGACAGCAGAGCTGTCAATAGCGTCGGGATGTCCTGCGGTGCAGGACATAAGTTGCGTCGGTCCATAGAGGTTTTTTTTCTGAAAACTCCCCCATGGATTAAAAGCTTGGAAGATGGGATCCTATTCAAGATGGTAAGTACTTCTTGCTATTTATTATTTTTATGCTATTTTTTTAAATTCATTTTTTTATGTATTTTTTTAGCGTTCCTTTTTTTTATTATTATTTGGACTGTTAAATAATCTTTTTTTATTTATAGGGGGGCATTAAATGTTAAGTCTTTTTTAATGGTAGGGGGCCGGCCCTATATTTTATTTTGTTGCTAGGAGGGGTATTCATTTGTGTATTGTTGTAACGGATGACAGGGCATGCTAGCACTTGTGGTTCTCCAAGCATTAGCATGCCCTGCCATCTTTGGGCATGCTGATGATTGTAGCACTACAAGCATCAGCATACCCTGAGCCACTAAAACCCGTGAAATTTAGTGGTTATGTGAAAGCATCACACACGGGAATTTCCCGGGTTTTTGTGCGCTTAAAATGTGTCTTTTTTCTTTTGACCCGGCATCTCCTCTCCTTGGTGATATGAAAGCAGCATCAGCTAGCAAATCAAGGTGAGTGGCAATGCTCTTGCACAGAGAAGGCACAGTAGTGGTTGGTGGAGACCTGAACTGGATTCTAGACCCCTGTCTCCATGACCACCTGCTGGTTGACACCTGTCATCTCTTCCACCCCTATGATAAAGACTACTTCTTTGTTAGATCACAACTCTCTCTCTTTATTCACAGCTTCATCTATGGGCTCAATCACCTGGTCCGACCATGCACTTTCTTATTTCTCCCTAACATTGCAACATCTCCAACCCTGGGAATGGACATTGAGGCTTAATGATCTACTTCTTCAAGACCCCTACTCTAAAATTCAGTCAGCCATAAAATATTACATCTCTCTTAATGATACACCAAAAATCTTGAAGTTGACATTGTGGGAAGCCCACAAAAGTGTCATATAGGGTAAAGTTTTACAATTTTTCACTTGCCTAAAGAAGCAGAAGGAAACTTAGCCCACAAGATTTTTGAGTAACTCACAGAGGCGAGACTAACTCTGTTCTGACTGTTAAGTTGCAAACATAATTGGGCCCTCAACAGATGCAAAAGCTGGTATTTTATGTACGGCAATCTCCCCGTAAAAATGCTAGCTGTGGCATTACGTGCCAGAGACCTCAGTCATACATTCAGCATATTTAATTAATGAAAGTAATGTGAATCTCAAGGCGCTTGGGTCTAGAGAAGGGGAGCTGCCTCTGACTGACTCAGTAAGTGCCACTACATTTGCTAAAACAGGATATAAGTAAATAGTAAAGTGGACAAAGTGCTTAGTGTGTTCAGTAATTACAATAAAGTGAATAAAAATAGTAAATTAATAAGTTAAAACTGTAATAATTTAGCACTTTTTTGCTAAATGATTACAGTTTTAACTTAATTATTATTATTTTTATTCACTTTATTGTAATTATTAAACACACTAAGCACTTTGTCCACTTTGTATTTGGCTCATATTTATTCATTTAAGCTTGAGGAGGCCTTATTCTCCTTGAGACTTATTCACATCTTCTATATTGTTGTTTTACCGAGATTTATAATAATCTTCTACTCACCCCACTGTCCAATTATTTACCCCATTACTTAGTTGTTTCATTCACCTTCTCGGCACCCAGCAAAATCACCACTTGCCGTTTATTCACCAGATTTAAACTAATTTGAGTTCTTTTGTCTAATTTACTCTTGATATTGCTAAGACTTTCCAAGAGTACTATCAAGCTCTCTATAACCTCTCCCCTAATCTGCAATCAATAAACAAACCAAGTATAAAGAAATACAAGCCTATCTTGAACTCTCTAATTTCATCACCCTTACACCAGAATCTAGGGAAGCCCTTGATGCTCCCTTCACCCTACATGAGTTTGAAACCCCCCCTAAATCTGTCCCAGAAGGCAATAGTCCTGGCCCAGATGGGTTTCCCACCTCCTACTTCAAAACATTTAAAGACAAATCAGCCCCCCTCCTACTTTTAGCATTTAACAACATTTCCAACCAAAGGCCTTTTTCATCCCAAGCATTGATGGCACATATATCTGTTAAGAAGGCAAGGACCGCTTCATGTGCTCCAGCTATATTCCAATCTCTCTGCTCAATGTGGATCTCAAACTTTATGCAAAGATCATAGCTAACTGATTGAAGCCCCTCCTCCCTAATTTTATCCACAATGATTAGGTGGATCTTTTCATGGGAAGAGAAGCACGAGCTAACACTTTAAAGGCTATAAATGTAATGCACCATGTTTATATACAAGACCTCCTCATTGTCCTGCTTTCAACTGATGCAGAGAAGGCCTGTCAGAGTAGATTGCCTATTCATGGAGGAGCTATTGGGGCACATAGTGTAGGTCCAACTTGCTAGAACTTTTAGAGCATTATACTCTATACTACAAATAAAGTCAAAATTAACAGTAGTTTATCAGACTCTCTAAAAATCTCAAATTGCACCAGACAAGGCTGCCCAATCTCCCCCCTTATTGTTTGTACTCTGTATGGAAGCACTGGCAAGAACTATTAGGCACAACTTTTACATTACTGATGTCCATGTAGGACACACAGAATACAAAATGACCTTGTTTGCGGGTGACATCCTTACCTTTCTCTTGAATTCTATAACCTTCCTCCCCTCACTGATGCAGGAGTTTAAAATATTTAGCCAATTATCCTATAATTCACCTTTCCTTTCAAGTGGAGCCCCTCAAAGTTGCGCTACCGAGCTGTATCTCTTTATGTATTGAATCTTTACTCTGTGAACTTCCCTCCCTTGCTTGCAAAAAATAAATCAGATTTTGAAAAAGCCAATTCACCACTGGGGCCACACAATAGATATAATAACCACTCGATACTACACTACATCTGACACTATTCTACTTTATGTAACAAAGCTATTGCTTAGCCTAGTTTGCCTTTTTTAATTACTTATTTTGTGCAAACTTCACTAAGGCAAACTTTTTAATAAATTAAGGTCTGGTACACTTTATAGCAAATGTTATATATTCAGTTATAATGTTATAGGAAAATAAGTTTATAAACATAATGGTATCTAAGAGTAGTGTGTGCCTGTCGACATGGCATATTTGTGTGGTATTTGTGTGCGGGGGGGAAGGGGGTTGGACTGTGCAAGCCCAGTAAACTAATGTACACAAATGCTGCTACTGAAAGCAAGTTACCATAAACTGGTAATACATTACATGCTAGGGGTTAGTAAATTCTACCAAGGAGGGTTGTTTCCAGTTGTGGACAACTTGTAGATTGGCTGCACAGCAAATATGGAGGATATGTTTGTCAAAATATTTGTTAACATTTTCCACAGGAACACATAATAGAAGATAAGAAAAGAAAAAAAAATAAGATTTAGTCTCAGGCTGTTGTGAATGAATGATAGTACTTTACCATAGACAGACTCAATCAATGGATATAACTTTCAGTTATGTTTAAATGTGCCCATCTGCACACACTGGGGATGATTCAAAGTTAGAATTAGCTGCACAAAAAGATATAACTCTACACCATGACAAACCATGTTCATCTCTAATTTAGAGTTGAGTTAGAAAACATTACCCTTCAATTAATTCTGTTTGCACATTTCATTTCTTTCCTCTCCTGCAGTTCAGCATGGTTTTTCCCAGGTGCAGTTTTTCTCCTTTTTTTATTGCTGTTAAGAAGGTCAAATACCACCTAACATAGACCATGGAGAAGGGTTTCCTGATGGTGCATTTGGCAAATCCTTCTGTTATGTCTAATGTGTTCATTTTTTGAAAGGATTAAATACACCGCCTGTAAAATTCAATGCATGGTTGTTTATATGTTTCATGTAAGAATGATCAGAATGTGATGGATGGTTGACTCTGTCTAAATTGCATGTATAAACACGAGAACAGGAGATCAAAATGTTGATTACCAAGATTCCATTCCACATACAAGCTCAACAGTTTTAAAATGTAAAAGAAAGAGGTTAAGTAATTGTAAATAGTTATAAATTGTAGGATAGATTTGGAATATGTATTGAAATATTTATATTTTGTGAAATGTAAATTTATATACAGATAATAATGAAACCTTCAGGTTTTTTTTAGTTGGTGTAGTGTTAAAAAAAAAAAAAAAAAAAAAAAAAAAAAAAAAAAAAAAAAAAATCATAACTGATAAAACATCAAGGAGCAGTTGCCATGTTTAAAAAAATAACCCAGCTGTTTATGTGAATATAACAACTGCTTAATACAGAGATTACATTAACACATATCTGGATGTCCATGGTGTTTCAGAAAACATAGGCATGCTTCAGTATCAGTCACATGTGTATTGCTGGGTACACATTTGCAAGACTTCTCTGACTCCCGTCCAAACAGTTCGATAGCTGGAGAAAATGTGTAACATGGTTATCCTTACATGTGCACCCTTTACAAAACTGAAAGATAGGAAAGTGGAACTAGGGTAGAAGCTAAAAACAACTGACTAGTGAGTCTTACATCAAGTAGTAGGGAAATTGACAAAAATGTTAAACAAACAAATTGTACAAAATCTTAAGTCTAGCAACTTAAAGGATGCTAAGCAGCATGGATTCTCTGAGGGTAGATCATGTAAAAAAAAAATCTTAATGACTTTTTGAACTGGGTCAATAAATATATAAATGGGGAGCTATAGATTTTGCTTATCTAGACTTCAGTAATGCTTTGACACTGGTCTTTAACATTTGAGATTGCATTCCAAGGAGGTTGCGTGGATAAAATTGTGGTTGCAGGATGGGCAACAAAGGGTTGTAGTAAATGGAATCCCTTCTAGGCAGTAGCAAACACAAGATTTTTAAATGGGGGATTCCAAATGTTTGTACTACATGCAGGGTATATTAGGGCCCTTGAGATAGCACACTACATAAAGTAACTATTCTGTATATTGATATATATAGTGTGTAATCACCAACCCCCTAACTAGGGTTAAGGGTTTGGGAATGGCACATTATATACTATATATTATGTGTCAATGTCAAATCCTAACATACCCCACATACATTATAGGGTGCAAGGCGGGAATGGGACTAAAAATCAGCCTTGACACCTAAATCAGAAAGGCCCATCTGATGTGAGGTTATGACCATGGGCATAACTAAAGGAGGATTGCATCAGGGCCTGCCAGCAACCCACCCTGCACCACCCTAGAAACTGGCACCATTTATTTTGTAAGCAGCGCTGTGGAGTCTATCTCCACAGCGCTGCTATAGAGGGTCACGGTGAGTGGATAATTAATCCACTATGACCCTCTATATCAGCACTGTGACGCGAAAAAAATAAAAAAACAGAAAGTAAAGGACATCTTACCTCATTTTATCTACTCTCTTGTCCCTCTGTGAGAAGCTGCGGCATGGGCTGTGTGCTTCAATATTCAGCCAGCGCTGGTCACATGGCTATTGCACACTGTGAGACTGGGTTACGCTCATAGTGTGCCATGTGACCAGCGCAGTCCCAAACAGACATTCAGCAAAGGACGCAGCTGGGTCACTTAGCAGCAGATTCGACTGTGCAAGTTATAGATCTTTTACCACAAGGATAGTGATTCTCAGCTCCTTCCAACCTGAAGACGTCACTGTGCTACAAGTAGCTTAGACTCCCTGTTCCTCTACAGAAGGAAAGAGCAAATCAAGAGAAACTTTCCATCAGCATCCAGACACTAGTTTAATTCAGAGGCTCAATTTTATAACTAAATAAATTATAGAGAGAGAGTAGCAAAAAGATGCACTCCTTAGACTTTAGAATTATATGCAAAAATGGTTTGGTGAACCCTACGCCAGCAAGTAAGCCAGTATATATATATATATATATATATATATATATATATATATATATATCCAGCACAAGGCTGGATATAACTGACAATACAGAGACAGGGGCTAGCACACAACAAACGGCAGGTAACTACACTCACACCAGGAACGAAGATCAAGGCAAGAATCCAGGGCACACAGGAGAGACACGGCAGGGAAACAGAGGGAACTCAGAATCAGAACTTTAGGACAGAAATCCACAAGAGCACAGGCAGCAACACTAGAAGCTGAAAGCTAGAAACAGAAGTTATGACCAGCAAGGAGGCAATCAGGTGACGGGAATTAAAGGGGATAGCCACATCCCCATTGGCTGCTGACTGCAAACAGCCAAATACACAGCAAGGGAATCCCAGCTGCAGGTTAATAGCCAGGATCCCTAGCAAGGAGGAATTCTGCAGAGGAAACCAGGACCAGAATTCCTTACTACAGCACAAAGACACAATTACACGCTGCTGCCATATGCAGCGTGTAACAATTTCCCCATGTATAAGACAACACATGTATCAGATGCCCCTAATTTTGGGGCCCGAAATTTAAAGAAAAAAAGTATTACATAAAGTTATTGAACTCATCCTTTAGCCATATTGCCCCCTCTTTGTGTCCAGCAAGTCTTATTGCCCCCCCTATTTGTGTCCAGTCAGTCTTATTGCCCCTTCCTTTAGTGTCCAGCCAGATGTGTGGTTTAAAAATTTAAAATATATACAAAAATACTACAAAAATAAATTCTAATGATTAAAAATACTTTCAAAATACCTTCTGATGAAAAAAATATGCATAAAAAGCAAACCTGAATTAATATTCTGTATTTTCCAAACAACACCTTAACAATAAAACATCACATATAAAGGCACATATAAATATTGAGCTAGCTATTGCAATATATCAATGGCTGAAAAAGCCTAAATCAAATAACTTTCAAATTCATTTTAAGAACGTGAAGATGGTCCCAGGCTGGAGTAAATATACTCCGTACAATACCCATTGTTGTTCAGTGATACGTTTTTTTACTGAGATTAGATAAATCGGTATAGATGTAAATAGTGAACCACAGATTGGTAACAATTATAATCAGGTATAACAAGCAACTCTGAGTTCCAGCAAATAGATGAATCTTGGAAGGTCCCAATCTTGTAGAGCATAGAAAGTTAAAAGTTATTACCCGATCCTCGGGAGATATATGTTGAAATACCTCACACTCCTTCCACGTGGAAAGAGTTGTTAGAATCCCTAAGTAGTAAATGGGTGGCCACCTTTATGATATTTAGTAGCAAAGAGAGGCAGTTTCTTACTCAGTTACTCTCGGTTGATCCGGTGTATATATATGTATTGCTGCCTATTAGTCTAGTAGTATACTCTGAGGCTTTCTTTTAATTAATCATGCATAGTCCTACAATAATACTATTTTTGTTTATAATTTCGCTGGCATCAATTCAATCTGTAGAAACAAACACACACACGTAGTTATATAAAGCTTTTTATCTACACACACATAGTGTATGCAATTAAAACACACACACATACACTTATAGAAAAGATAAATATATGCAAACACACTCACAAACCTATGTAATTATAGAAAGCCATATATCTACAAACACACGCACACATAGGTAGTTATATAAGGCTATATATCTACACACATACACACACACAGGTATGTATAACTATATATCTACACACATACATAATATACATTCATAAAACTCTCATAATTCAGCTTATATTCCTTACTCACACCCTTACTTTTTCAGCAGAGAACTGAGTTGACTGCAGGAAGTGGGGGCGGTGCATAGCAGTAGCAGCCAATGAGGAGAAGCACAATGGGCCTGATCCAGAACAGCCGATCTGCGCATGCGCCGGGCAGATGTCGTGGATCGGGCGTCCGTAGCAGCGCCGTAGGGACGCTGGAGGGGAGGTCCTCCAGCGTCCCTACGTTCAGGTTAGTGTAGGTGGGCAGGGGGAGGTAGTTAAATGAGGGTAGGAGGGCGGGCTAGTTTAATGAGGGTAGGAGGGGGGGGCTAGGCGGCCATGCACTCCTGTGCAAGCGTATGGCCCCCTCCTTACACCGGCTGAAGTTAGGGTAGCATTCAGCCGGCATAAGGAAGGGACCATACGCCCGCACAGGGGGGGTGTCAGGGTAAGTAAACGCTCATACGCTGTGCTTTAGTAAGCACAGCGCATCGGCGTAGGTCTGGATCAGGCCCAATGACATCAGCTACGCTTTAAAAAAAAAAAAAAAAAAGTGTAATGATGCTGCAAGAAGCAAAGAGAATCTTTCCAGCAATGCTGGGTTCCGGCCCACCCCTCGGCCAGCTCGGCCCTCATAGTATATCTCATATTATTCTCATATTATTAGATAGGTTTCAGTAAACACTATAAGCACATTAATGTGTGTCATCATCAGACTTCTATTATATTATGGCCCTTAAGATGACACACTTCATAATCCATGTACACTATAGTGTGCCATTTCCAGATCCCTGATATAACCCACATTTAATACATGTGGCCTATATTAGAATATTAGAGACAACACATGAGCGCTTACCTTCACATAACTTCTTGAAACGCCCAGCAGCTGACTGACTATAAATCAACAGCACCATTTGTGACTCACTCACACTCACCCATCTTTTTTCATAGCTATAACAGGATAGACACACCAATGGTGGTAAGCAAAATGACTGATGATTTAGCTGTGTGTATTAGCTGCAGTTTAATGCCAAAAAGCAAAATCCTGCATTTTGGATTTAAAAACCCAAAAACTCAACATAGCATTAATGGGCCTGATCCAGACCTACACTCGCATGCGAGCTAACACTGATCGTAAGCGTAAAAACAGCAGAAAAAACGCACTGCACGTGTGCATAGTGACAACTTCCGGTCGTACCAAACACCTTTTCGTAGCGGCGATTCTGGCGTCCGTATTGTTTGCGTATTTTCAGACGGGGCGTGTTTAAAGTATGAAGTTAGTACGGACGCTGGAGTTAAGAAATGTAGGCGGGGGGAGCCATTTAAATTGTACAGTATGGGCGTGCTTAGCGTCGTTAATATGCAATGAACGTACAGACAGCCGCGGAAATGAACACAAAAGTTAGGGTAGGGTTTGCCGAGCGTATGGATGCTAAACTAGGTACGAGCAAGGGGAGCGCCTATTGCCTTGCATCGGTGGTATGTTCGGCGATAATACGCTACGCACAACAGCGTAGGTCTGGATCAGGCCCAATGGCACTACATTAGAAAAGAGGAAGAAAGAGTTCTAGGAGTCCCTATTTTATGTGACTTAAAGGTTGCTAAGCAATATAGTAGAAGAATTAGTAATAGAAGTAATGCCATTTTAGTTTTAATTGGTACTGTCTTACCTAGAATTCATTAGAGACTGAGCAAAGACTAATATGGTACATGGTATTTATCACAGTAAACATGTATAGCTTGGAGCAAGGGACAAAGGGCCTGATCCAGAGTAACACCCGCCGCCGTAGGTGCGGCGGGCGTATGCGTAAGATCGGCATTTCTGCCGATCTGCGCAAACGCTGGGCAGATGTTGCCTGACATAGTTAGGGAAACTCGATCCTTAGGATTGGGCGTCCCTAACTGTTGAGTAGTTACGGCGAGTGGGCCGTAACTAACTACGCTGTAGTTAGTGTAGGTAGGAGGGGGGAGTCAGGCAAAGGACGCAGGGAGGGCGGCGTTTTCGTAACTACGGTCCTGTCCCAGCGTAGTTGCACTCGGTTACCCCGGGTGAAGTTAGGGTAGCCTTCAGCCGGCGTAACCGAGTGTAACTACGGTGGGACAGGGGGAGTGCATAGATGTTACGCTGAGCATTGTTACACTCAGCGCAACATAGTTAGTCTGGATCAGTCCAAAGTTAATATGATAGCAGCTTTCATATATATCAAGGGATATAGGAGGGTGTAATTTTTCAACCTCTTAACGTTGAAGGTATAAAGGAGAGGTGCAAAAAAATTACGTCATTAAAAAAAAATTATTGGTAACTGTAATAACCTCCCACATGCTGTGGTACAGTTCTAACAGTAGAAATATTTAAACATGCTTGGAATAAATACTTATATAACCAAATCCAGAGTTAAATAAGGTCTAGATGTATGTTTAAATAAAATAAATAAATAAATTGAGCAGATTGGATGGGAAAAGTAGCTTTTATCTGTCTGCACAGTAATGTGCTGCACAGCACAGGCTCTTTTATTCTCTGTCACCACTTGGAAATGATTGACTTAACAGAACATTTTACTGGGAAAGTTTGGGAAGCCAGATATTTTTACTAATAATTTGGCAGATGTCTAGGCCAGATCTTAATTTCCAACCATTACTACTGTTACTGCATTGGAACCTTTTAGTTTTTTTTTTTTTTCATAGAGCCAATGATAAGGAAAACAAAGTTAAATAGATCTATTTCTTTAATGCGTCATGGGGTTACTTACTAAATAATTCTCTTTCATTGAAAAAAAGACTTTTGATAAAATAAGTATTACAAACAGAAAAACAGCTTATTGGCCCTGATTCACACCTAAGAAGCAGAGTCTTCTTTGGTGCGTATTTGGCCGTTTTTTGCAACTCGGAATGTGTAGCCATGAGACCAAGTTGTTCAGGCACTGTGTGCCTGTTTGTTTTTTCTTTTGTAAGAGATTGGAATAGGTGTATGCTCCTACAATCAAGTTATATTATTACAAAGTGCTTCGCTTTGTTTGATCTGATCTTTTAAATTGCCTAATTTTGCCAATCAACAATGGAAAGATGTCAGAAGAACAAATGGTAAAGAAAGAAGAGTATCACAGAGCTGCCAGTAAATCATCTGTAGTGGGGAGGCATGAACTGACATACTGACAGATATTAGTGAATTTATTAAATACATTGCATTGTTTTTACAGACTGACTTGGTTGGGTATGCGCTCTGGGATCCTGGGGATGTCATAGGGGTTCAGTGAGGTGATGGAAGATTGAGGTACGATCTGCTCATGTGTTAGTGGTCAAAGGGTTTTGACAATACAATACAAGGCAAGACTTGACTTGGCTGGGCCAGGCAGGCTTGACTGAACTACACAGGGCAGGCTTGACTGGATTAGACAAGGTAGGCTTGACTGGACTGGACAAGGGAGGCTTGGCTGGACTGGACTTGACCAAGACTAAATGTAGACTTGAAAAGCTTGGCTGAACTGGACATGACCAGGACTGGATCTGGACTTGACAAGCTTGGATGGAATGGACTTGACCAGGACTGGATCTGGACTTAACAAGCTTGGCTGGGCTGGACATGACCAGGACTGGAAAAGAAATGGACTGGACTGGATGGATTAGCACATAGACTGGGCTAGAACAGAGCACAGACTTGACCTGAATCAGCAGGAGAGCAATAGCAGCACTCCACTATTGCAATCAGGCATCTTTAGAGACCAAGTTGTTCTGGCACTGTGAACACAGTGCTCTGGGTTAAAATAGGGTGCCCTGGCTTGACTCCGGTTGGCTTCTGCAGATCATGTGCACAGATCCAAGATGGTGGCGCCCATGCATCGGAGGACAGCAGTGTTTGGCGCCAGCAATCCACAGAGAATCATGCAGTGGCCAACAGATAGGAGGCTGCCACTACTAAGAGTGGCACCTCCCTGGAGGCAGAGTGGGCACGCCTGGAGAAAGCCGATGGCAGATGGCTATTGACGCGGTAAGTCCTGCGTTTTGTAACAATTGTGTTAAATTTTAATTTAATGTAGTGTGTACCCAGTTTTAAAGTGTGTTTTAATATATCTTACCTGAACTCTTCTATATTTGTTATGTAAATAAATTAAGAGATATGCCCCTTCCAGTTGGGTGTGGATCTCTGCTGAGAACATCCCTAATTCGAAAGTTCCGAACTAACGGGGAAATTAATTGATTTTGCCTTGAAGATGGTGCTCTGAATGGTAAGTATAAAATGTAACCCCAACCCTTTCCCTAATCCTTACCCTAACCCTAAGTCTCTCTTCCCCAGAGCTTGACCCTAAGACTCCCCTCCCCAGTTTCATCATCTTCCTTTTCTCCTCAAAATTATAACGGTAGAAGAACTCGTGTTTCAAGGGTTGCGATTTAATTTGGATGTTGAAAAAAAAACATCTGCCCTGACCCTAAAACTCCCTTCCTCATAGCCTGACTCTAAGACTTTTCTTCCCGCAGTCTAACCCAAATACTTGGCACTTCCCAAATAAAAAAATGATCTTTAATAGCAAATAGTACAATAATACATGAAACAATTAAAAAAAGGTAGCAATAACTACAAACATATGCCAAAGACAAATACCACAGACCATCAAAGATGATAATGCTCCTCAATGTAGTTATGTAAATCAATAATGACAATGAAACAACCAAAATCCGGAAATGCATACCTCATACAGGATCAAGCAAATATGGAAATTGTAGATAGCAGGGGCTTCCAATATTATGGAGCCAGTGTTTAGCTGGCAAATAGGGCTGTCTAATAGTTCTTAGAATTGGCTGTAATCCAACTCCTGGGTTTACTAAAAAGATGCCCAATAGGGCCAACGAGAGTCTCGTAATCAAGGATGCTGCCACTGTGTTTCCTGCGTTCCTGCATACTAAGGCTGATGTAACTACCACCACTATGTGCACAATAGCAGTGGTGGGTGTTGGAGATCTCTTATAAGCGGTGCCAAGTAATTTCCCACACATTTTGCCCAGGCGTTGGACTTCGTCAGGGAAGAAAAATAGTGTCCACTGTACCACAAGGTGGGAGTCTGTGGGGTGCGATCTGAAGTGGCCTAAAATAGGGTCCCAAAAAGGGGGAGGTGATTTGCTGGGGTTTGAGCAGCTGATGGAGAAAGCAGGAGGGTTGTGGTGGGAGGAGTAATAGACCCGGAACAGTCGAGCTGGGATGCAGTGTTCAATATTTTTATGCGAAAGGAAGGTATAAGCCTCTAGCAGCCCATAATAATAGAGGCATAGCTGAGAAACCTGGAGCCGTAGACTCAAGATTCAGTATCTAAATGTGATAAAAAGGGATGGCAAAGCCTCAAACAGAAAAAGGAGTAAGGCTTACAGTATAACAACCAAATACAAAAAAATTTAATAAATTAAAATTAAACAAATAAAAAAGGTACAAACAAGATAAAACAAATATGGAAAGGATTGTGAAAATATAAAAAAAAAATGAATAAAGCGGGAACATAAATGTAAATATAAATATTTCATAAAGTGATACACCTATCTAAAAACAAAAAATTACAATAAAATATAAATAAGATAAATTGCAATCTTAGTGAATATTATAAAAGTACAAAATGCTTCCTTCAAAGAATAAAATCATATATATGAAAAAATATTATGTGTCAACCACAATATACAGTTTTGGGTACACTAAACAACGTAAAATATTGAACTGTGAGATCGCATGAAAAAAGTGTTACACAAAATAAAACGATCCGTTGATATAGTTCAGTCTCGGCAAAGCAATGGCAAATAGAAATGAAATAAAGTGCAATTTTAGTGAATATTATAAAATTGTGAAGTTCTTCCTTCAAAGGACACAATCTTATATATGAAGAAATATTTTGTGTCAAACCCAATATACAATTTACAATTTTGGGTACACTGAACAACGTAAAATGTTAAACTAAAGGATCACATGAAAAAAGTGTCACACAAAATAAGACAATCCAGTTGGTATAGTTCAATCCCGTCAACGCATCGGCAAATAGGATGTTTATAGCGTGCTCACAGTTAGTAGTCCTATAAATCCGTGCAGCTCAGTCTCTTGCCAGCCGGTGTTTCTTCATGCGTATGATCTGTCAGACGGGTCAGCGTCCTCCGCAAGGTTGCGATCGTTGTCAGGGATCCCGCTGCCAAACAGTTTGCGTGCCTACTATTGACCCTTGCTCATCTTCAGATCTAAAGTGTATATAAAGTTTACAATCGGGTTTTAGTTGTCTTGTCTATTTCTCAGAAGAATAACATGGATTTTCTCATTTGAAAAACGAGTACCAATGTGGTTGTTTGGTTTTGAAAAGAAGAAAAAAGCGCAATGTGTCAAAAATGTTACATACTTTATTTATCCAAACAACATGATATAAGTTAATCTCAACATATTAAAAAACAAAGAAAATGTATAAATAAATAAATGAACACCCCATAGGGGGGGAGCCCCGTACCAGATCTAAAGTTGGGATGGTGATTGATGTTAAACCCGGGTAGAATCACACTTCTCACACAATAGCTGTCTGGAGCTCAACAACCTCCTGTCTGTAATAGCACACACCGACGCGCTTTAAACAAAATGATCTTTCTCAAGGTAGTGCTTTTTTAAAATATACCCATTAGCCTTTAGGGTCATCCCCTTTTTTGTACTTCTAAGTTGTTTTAGCGACCACATAATATTATATAATGTTTATATTTTGGTTTCTCATTTTAGCACACGACAGTGGTGTGTGTTTTATAACATCTGCTGACAGCTTTTACATAGACTGCACCCTCATACTGTCATTCTTTCTACATTGTAAATATAAATATGATATTTAGAATAAATATTTAGCCAGCATCCCATTTTAGGGATCAGCGCAACCTCACAGTCCTAACACTTATACTCGCATCCTCATAACCTAACTCTAAGACTCCCCTCCCTGCCATCTGACCCCAAGTGTCCCATCCCCGCAGCCTAAATCTACCCTTCCCTACCCACAGCCAAATCCTAACCCTCCCCTTCCATGACCCTCACCCTCCCTTCCCTAAAGCCTCAGCCTAAACCTAAAAGTCCCCAGAGAGGTTACTCACCTCTCCGGTGAGGTCCACGGTGGGTGCGACAGGTCCGGTGTGCTCTGAAAATTAATAAGTAGGTATGCCGATTGGGTACGATCCATTCAAAAAAAAATTTGGAAAATGGCTGTTTTTCAAAATAGACAGCAAAAAAAGAATTTTCTTCTGTCTATTCTAAACAGCCATTTTCGTATCCTGGAGACGTACAATACTTCCAATGGTACTCTTTGCAGATGACTAAAATATGAAACAGATGTTATAGCTTATTCAGCTACAGAAGCATTAGCAGCTTTGTAGATGCAAAATTTGTCTTTGAAGAGAAGAGATTTGTAAGGCAGAAGGGTGGTCATCAGCAGACATTTTCAATTGGTATTTCAAATGATACTGTTGATATTATTTATGTACCCACCCTAAATGTTTTTGTCACTGTCTCCAGTCCTAACTCAGCACACCCCTCTTGTTTTGAATCCCTCTGTTACTCCTCCCCTCTCAGAAATGGGAGGTGCACCCTCCTATCCTCCTTGATAGGTCCACAGGACCTTAAACAGTACATTATTACCTGTTAATTTGGTTTCCTTTACGTCTACATGTCAGCACACCTGTGGGTTATTCCATCCCCTCTGGAGCCAGACAGGAACAAAGAAGACACCTGCCATATATAGCAGTCCACCTATGTCTTTCTACTTCATATAGCTTTAATACATAACGTAACATCATTAGACAGAGGGCATTGAAAAATGTGTGCAACACGTAGAAGTAAAGGAAACCAAATTAACAGGTAATAATTTACAGTTTCCTATATCTCCATATGTGGGTCATACCCAAGCAATTAACATCACTGGGTGGGCACAAATAATATAATGCTATCCGCCTAATAACATAACTTCTTAATCAACTAAATCACTGCACTGAGTACACACCTGCCAAAGCTTACATCAGCTGAGGACAGGACATCCAGTCTATAGTGCTTTGAGAAAGTATGAATCGACGACCATCCAGCTGCTTTACACAACTCTCCACTGAAGCTGCTTCTTTCTCAGCCCATCACGTGGTTACCTCCTGGAATGGGCTTTCAGTCCTTTTGGAACCATCATGCCTTTGTTCTCATATGCCTTAATAATACATGACTTGATCCATCTGGCCATGGTATTTTTGGATGCTGGACCCCCTGTATTCACTCTTTCAGCCAACACAAAAAGTTGTTTAGTTTTCCTGTCTGAAGAAACAAATATGGATAGGGCCTTAACCAGATCCAATTTATTGAATTTTACTTTCTTTGGGCCTGATCCAGAACTACGTCCGTCTTCAATAAACAGTAGCTACTGCGCATGCGTAGTAGCTATTGTACGCAATCTGCGTATCGTTTCGATATGTAGATTGCGTATATGCGGTCTTTTAGACGGACGTAGTTCTGGATCCGGTCCTTTCGCCTGATGGAATCAGGACAGAAAGAAGGTAAACAGATCTCTTGGTTAATATGAAATTTTGATACCAATTTTGGTAAGAAGTTAGGATTGGTTCTAAATACTACCTTATTAGGAAGGAAGTTAAGATAAGGTTCTTCATACACATAGAGCCTGCATTTCTGAGACATGCCAGGCTGAAGTGATTGCCACTAGAAAAAAACTTTCATATTAAGAAAACTTAGACTAATTCAAGTCCCAGTGGATCCAATACCAAATTGAAGTCCCATGGTGCTAGGGGATTCTGGAATTTTGGGTTAACCTTTTTAGGTGCTTGAAAAAATCTTATAACATACTTGTTCTGTGCCAAATTCTGATCTAAAATGGCACTCAATGCCAAGATTTGCACCTTCAATTAACTTGTTGTCAGGCCTTTTTCCAGTCCTGCCTGCAAAAAATCCAGAATTACAGGGATATTCACATCAAAGACCCCCTCTTTCTTGCTCTGTGGTATGTAGTACAGGTGGATTGCAACATTGTATTAATAACTTGCTTTCTCAGCCTTTTTCTCTCAATAACCAGGCCGTCAATTTTAGGGATCCCGGGTTCTGATGTTTCACTTGTCCCTGTGTTAAGAGTGCTGAGTGCATGGGTAAAGTCTATGGTGTGTCTATGGACATTTGGATCACCTTCAGAAACCACGATCTTCGTGGCCAGAAGGGAAGGATTGCTACTACTGTGGCCGATTCACCCTCCAGTTTCCTCAAAAATCAAGGTATCCTAGGTATCAGGGTAAATATGCATCTATGGCTAGTGCCTGATGTTCCCGGTACCTCGAGAAATACTGGTTCATCTTCCTGTTTTATATTGAGGCCATGAGGTCCACTTGAGGCATACCCCATACCCCATATTCCTCTGCTTAATGAGTTTGCTATTACATTGTGTCTGCCAGCTATGTATAGTGCATTGATGTTGTCACAAAACAGAGAGTTTACAACATTAGGACATGTAAATTCATACCTCCCAACATTTGAGAATTGTAAAGAGGGACAAATTTTCGAAGCCTGGTAGAAGGGGTGTGTCTTGTAACACCCAGTGGGCGTGTCTGGGAAAGTGGGTGTGTCTTACACCGCCAGGATAGCGAGTCTAGTGCATGCCTCTTTTAATAATTTAGCCATCCATATGTCTGCTCCTTATTATTTGTCCAGGCTCCATGACTTCCCCTTATTATTATGGCCAGCCTCCATGTTTTACCCTTATTATTATGTTCAGCCTCCATGTCTGCCCCCTATTATTATGGTCAGCCTCCCTGTCTGCCCCTTGTTGTTATGGCCAGCCTCCATTTCTTCCCCTTATTATTATGGCCAGCCTCCATGTCAGCCCCTTATTATTATGGCCAACCTCCATGTTTTCCCCTTGTTATTATAGCCAGCCTCCATGTCTGCCCCGTACTATGGCCAGCCTCCATGTATGCCTCTTATTATGTCCTGCATCCATGTCTTCCCCTTATTATTATGGCCAGCCTCCATGTCTACCCCATACTATGGCCAGCCTCCATGTCTGTCCCCTATTGCCAAAGCCAGCCTCCATCTGCCCCTTATTGCCAGCCTCCATCTGCCCCTTATTGCCAGCCTCCATCTGCCCCTTATTGCCAGCCTCCATCTGCCCCCTATTGCCAGTGCCAGCCTCCATCTGCCAACTATTGTCAGTGCCAGCCTTCATCTGCCTCCTTAATGCCAGCCTCCATTTTCCTCCTTATTGCCAGCCTCCATTTTGCCCCCTATTGCCAGTGCCAGCCTCCATCTGCCCACTATTGTCAGTGCCAGCCTTCATCTGCCCCCTTAATGCCAGCCTCCATTTTCCTCCTTATTGCCAGCCTCCACTTGCCCCCTTATTTCCAGCATCCTTCTGACCCCTTATTGCCAGCCTCCATTTGCCCCGTTATTGCCAGACTCCATTTGCCCCCTTATTGCCACCTCCATCTGCCCCTTTATTGCCAACCTCCATCTGCCCCATTATTGCCAGCCTCCATCTGCCCCCCTTAATGCCAGCCTCCATCTGCCCCCTTATTGCCAGCCTCCATCTGCCCTCTTAATGCCAGCCTCCATCTGCCCCTTATTTGCCAGCCTTCAACTGCCCCCTTAATGCCAGCCTCCACTCTAAATGCCAGCCTCCATCTGCCCCCTATTTGCCAGTCTTTAAGCCAGCCTCCATCTTCCCCTTTTATGCCAGCCTCCATCTTCCCCCTTAATAACAGTGCCAGCTTCATGTCAAACTTTTTTTTTTGACATGAAGCTGGCACGCGTTGCTCGCACTGTCTGGCTCCCGGCGTCTGTTCTGCGGTCATGTGACCGCTGGTAATACAGGGCTCCTACGGGAGCCCTGTAGGACCAAATCCCTTATTTGAATGGCAGTGACCGTATAGGATAGGGTCACTGACATTCAGTAACAGATGTGGTCCTACAGGGTGTGGGTCCCCGGTTAGAAAATCCCAATTTCGAAAATTCGAATTGCGAATTTTCTCAGAATTGCTAAAATTCGAAAAATGCATTCACCTAAATGTTTCTATTTATACTAGTCTGAA
>WWET01006361.1:44475-69491 GCA_011038615.1 Limnodynastes dumerilii
TTAAGTAAGTGCTTGAAATTAGTTACTCCTGGGCTAAACCATGTTGATTGCAGGGGGAGTCATATTTCATCTGTTGCACACAGTATTAGAGTTGAGAGGTGATGTTTCCTATCCCAAGTCTAAATAACAGTGTGATAGTAAAGCTGGTCAGTATCTGTGTGCAGTAAGCAATTCAAAGATATATCCCTGCATGCAAAGAATACAATTACCTTGACTCCCCCTGAAATCAACATGGTTTAGCCCAGGAGTAACTAATTTCAAGCAATTACTTAAGTCTGGATCCAGTCCAATGACATCACACCCAACACATATGCCAACCCTAAACCAGCAAGCTACAGGGTTATCAATGAATGCTGCCACCATGACACAGTTCTGTGAATAGTAAAGAACAGCAAACACTAAGTTAATTACGATGAGCATGGCAGAAATGACAGCAAGATTTAATGCATAGTCTTTAATATTTACATTAAACAAATGGAAAATAAAAACACATTTAGGGTTAGTGTGACCTCATGGCACCATGACAAAGTTGCATAAGAATAACAAAAAAGGCCTTTGTTAATATCCGCAATTGCATAATACAATCTGCAGTAAAAACGTGAAAAATCATTAATTTGGCAAGGTTTTATTTTAATACATGCTACAAATTATGTCATACAAAACATGTCAGAAAATGGAAAAAGAAGTTAAAAATGTAAAAGACGGGGAAAATCATTAGAGGCTGGCGTGCTGGGCCAGGAAAGACCTTATCCTCTGTAAAAGTTCTTTCTTCACACTGTCTGGCACCAAGGCTGAAAATAAACAAGGAAACAAAAACGCAATCAATCAGGGCCAGGAAATGCTGAACGAACAATTATTATATATATATATATTAAAAAAAAAAAACCCAGAGTGCGATATGAAACCTCATAGGGGATGATTCAGAGCTGCACTTACACCTTTCTAGGTACAAGTGTAGACCTGAGAAATGCCATGTTGTTCTAGAGGCCATATCTCCAGAAAGACATAAATACATTAGAGACTGTGCAAAGAAGAGCAACTAAAATGGTCCATGGCCTGTGTCACAAATAATACAGAGAAAGGCTAGAGGAACTAAACATGTATAGCTTGGAGCAGAGAAGGGAGAGGGGGGGACATGATAGCAGCTTTCACATATATCAAGAGTTGTGACCGGCTAGAGGAGGGGACATTATATAAAGGAAGAGGTGTAATAGAACACGAGGGCATGAATATAAACTGGAGGGAGGTAGATTCAGAGGAAATGTGCCGAAAAAGGGTGATAGATAAGTGGAATAGCCTCCCATCTGAGGTGGTAGAGGTAACACAGTAGAGCAGTTTAATCATGTTTGGGATAAATATAAGGATATCCTAAATCTCAAACTAAGTTGAGGGTAAATAGGGTCTTGGGCATAGGTTTCCAAACCAGTCCTCAAGGCTCCCCAACAATACGTTTTTCAGATCTCCCT
Source organism: Limnodynastes dumerilii (assembly GCA_011038615.1). Classification (NCBI taxonomy): domain Eukaryota; kingdom Metazoa; phylum Chordata; class Amphibia; order Anura; family Limnodynastidae; genus Limnodynastes; species Limnodynastes dumerilii. The sequence continues at coordinate 45,942 of WWET01006361.1, forward strand.
ACAGAACAAGTTATATAATTATACCACCTGTTGATCTTTTTAACAGTCAATAATGAACACACCTGTGCTCCAGCAAGGAGATCTGAAAAACATGTACTGTTGGGGAGCCTGGAGGACAGGTTTGGAAACCACTGGTCTAGGGTCAGTATAGTTTTAAATAAAGAACCGGGTAGACTGGATGGGCCATGTGGCTCCTATCTGCCGTCACTTTCTACTTATCTATGTGGCAAATTTAAATTGTAAGACGAAAATTAGAATTGAGAGGTGAAGTTTTTTAGGTCAATTCTAATATATGAAGTATTTGAGTTCTATGTGCAAAAGTAACACATACTAATGCTACCCACACACTATAGCGATTATTGTTCCGATCAACCCATTATCACTCTAGTAAGAGGGCAGAATGGATTTTGAAAACGCCCAAAGCCCTTCCAGAAATTCTAGGGTCCGATAATTTTATCGCTTGGCTCTCCAAGGTATTATTAGTTGCAAGATCCCGTTATCAAGTAATGTGTGTCCATTTTCAATTATTGGACCTGTAGCTCCAACTCCTGGCCAGAGATTCTCCATCTGCCTAATATAATAATTATCAGCAAGTACAGCAGTAATAAAGAAATACAAGCTCTGGATTCTGCAAGAGATACTGGTCTTCCATTACTATATTACTGCTATACTTGCCAGTAATTATAGTCAGACAGACAGGGGAGGAGGAGGTGCACACACTACTGACCAGAGTTGTCACAGCCACCCTATCAGCAAGCTGCAAAGGCCTTATGCCAAGACTGACAGGAGGCCTGTGCAACCAATCAGATGCAAGGGCTTCCGGTCACTCTCTCAGCCCCAACCTCTTCATCCAGAATGATCAGTCCCAGCAGGAGAGGATGTGGCACCAATATCGGGGACCTTTCTATAGGGGGGAAATTGTTCCAATTATCGGAAACCTCCTGATCGCCAGCTGAACAAGCTATGGTCTAAATAGATTATAATTAGTAAAATAAATCTATTAATAAACCCTGAAAATGCAAAACAGACCAATTTGAACTGTAAAATAAGTACATATATTGAAGAATAATGAACCGCGTCCAGACCTCTGCAAGAATAGAGTTTTCCAATTGCTAAGATCGATAAATGCTCGCATTCTGCAGCTGCTGCATTCCTGGTATGGATTTGTATCTTCTGGATTCATAACTCCAAGCGCTTCCGATGGTAGGGAGGATGGGTGGCATGCGGAAATCAATTCCACTATGTTGGGAGGGAGGGGCCGCTATTCAAGTGTACAGTGAGGAGGCCCAAGGATCTTAAGGCAAGGGTCAAGGATCTTAAGTCTGTGCGGGTGATGGGAGTGGCCTATTGACCGTATGAAATTCAGGATCCAGCAGAAATCTGGCACTGGATCGGTGCTCTGAGGATCCGGTCCAATATTAGTAAAAGTCAATGCGGCAGAAAGCATCAAACCGCAGTTAACACATTATACACATCTAGATTTTTGATCCTACAGGGCTCCCGTAGGAGCCCTGTATTACCAGTTGAGTGCTCTAAAAAGCCCAGCTGCATACACAGCGGTATGGGTTTAAAAAATAAAAAAAAAAAGGAACTTTGTGCCGAGAGTCTGATCTCGGGACAAGTTTTGAGGTGGGCGGGACAGTTAAACTTCGCTGTGACTTCATTGCATCACTGCAGACCATTGTATCTCTGCTAAACTTCCCTGTGTGATCTCCGCATTGCTGCAGACCATTCCATCTCTGCTAAACTTCACTGTGACTTCATCGCATCACTGCAGACCATTGCATGTTTGCTAAACTTCACTGTGACTTTATCGCATCACTGCAGACCATTGCTTCACTGTGACTTCACTGCATCACTGCAGACCATTGCATCTCTGCTAAACGTCCCTGTATGATCTCCACATCGCTGCAGACCATTGGATCTCTACTAAACTTCACTGTGACTTCATCGCATCACTGCAGACCATTGCATCTCTGCTAAACTTTACTGTGACTTCATGCATCACTGCAGACCATGCAGACCATTGCATCTCTGCTAAACTTCACTGTGACTTCATCACATCACTGCAGACCATTGCATCTCTGCTAAACTTCACTGTGACTTCATTGCATCACTGCAGACCATTGGATCTCTGCTACACTTCACTGTGACTTCATCACATCACTGCAGACCATTGCATCTCTTCTAAATTTCACTGTGTGATTTCCACATCGCTGTAGATCATCGCATCTCTGCTAAACTTCACTGTGAGTTCATTGCATCATTGAGGACATTGCATCTTTGCTAGACTCCACAGACAGTTCTCCGCATCACTGCAGACCATTGCATTTATGCTAAACTTCACCGTGAGTGCACCACAGCGCTGCAGACCATTGCATCTCTGCTAAACTTCCCTATGTGATCTCTGCATCTCTGCTATACACCGCTGTGTGCTCATCACATCTCTACAGCTCAGTCCTTTGACAAATCATCTAAGGTCTGTTACTCATTGTCTCCCTCTAGCTTCTGGACTATTTCATTACTGCTCCTACAGCTGGTCTTAGCCCAGAGGAGGTTTTCCCTCACCATTTGAACTGTGTATTTGTGGGCCTCGTCTTGAGGGAGTTTCTAGTGCTTCCTAGTGCTTAGCTGTGACAAGACTTTACTATTGATGATCTTATCAATAAACCAATTTTTCTTTTGTTCATCTGCCGCTTTGTGACTTTTCTGAACTTTGCTAGTGCGCAAGAATTACATTAAAGGCCCTAGTTTCCGTTACGATCGTTCTAGCCCTAGGGATCCCTGTGCAGAGACCTCAAATCCTCAGTGTTTCTCCACCCAAGACTGTTTCCAGACTCAGTGATTTTGTCCTTGTTCCTCCCTGTTTGTTTATATATGCCACGATGGCCTTGTTGTCCAACTGTACTGTTATCGAACGTCCTTCTCTCTGGGGCTGTAATTTCATGAGCACTTCTTGAACCGCTTTCATTTCACTTACATTCAAGTGTAGCATAGCTGTCCTTCTTGTCCATATTCCTTGTACATCTTCTGTCCACAGACTGCGCCCCAACCTGAGGAGGTTGCATTGGTGGTAAGTACAACAGGTTTGTTTGGAGCAAAAGATCTTTCTGTTTGCAATCTGAAGACACCACTTCAGACTGTTCTTTGCTTCTATGGAGAGAAGTATTCTCTGATCTTGGTTCTTTGGATCTCAATCCCATTGTAGCAAGAAACACCTTTTGTAGCTGTCTCAAATGTCTCTTTTTTTTTATCAAGTATTTTTTATTGATTTTGAAGTTTTTTGAAAACAAAACGAATAATACAATACTAAAAACCCAATTAAAGAACAATAAGGAGTGTTCATACAAATCAGAGTTAACTTTTTCAGATTAGTGTTACAAATTTGATAATGGTGTACAATAGGAACATCATACACAGAATCTTCATCTTGTAAAAAAAAGAAATATAAATGAAATAAACAGCCTATATATCTTCAGAATCATGTGCTGCAACGAGCTGTGGGACATAAGGTATCACACCAATACTGTAGATAGAGTTCAACCATGTGGACCATATTTAATAAAATTTATCTGGGGCCCTCCTAGATTGGAATACATGTTTTTTATGAGCCAGGGTGTCATTAACTATTAATATCCAATCCCTTAGACACAGGGTTCAGTAGCCATCCATTTTCTTGCAATTACCACTTGTGCTAGGGTGTACAGGGAAAACAGGTACCTGTGAGTTTATCTATTGTGTCCACCAAAGAGAGACCAAACAGACAAATCTTGGGGTCACTGGGTAGTGATATGGACAGGGTCTCCATGGAGCAGTTCCAAACCGATTTCCAAAACAGCAGCTTCATAGTAAGTGCCAGAAAGTATATGGGGAGAGTCCACACCTTGTACAACTGTCATCTGTAATTCTACCCAAGCAAACTAATCTGTGTGGCATGAAATACACTCTATGCAGTATATAGAAGTGGATCTGTTTAAAGCGTGTAGAGGAGGTGGCATATCTAGTTGAGGCAAGTATCTCTGACCAGTCCTCATCCTCCATGTCCCCTATATCTTCCTCCCATCTATACTTTAAAGTTGGCAGGTTATCCGATTGGACAGTGCGTATGGTGGAGTAAATCCTTGATATGGCAACTTTAAGTGACAAACCCTCAAGCAGACACTTAACAGGGGAGGGTGCTATGCAGGGATTGGTATTCTGAAATTGTGAGTTCAGTGCGTGACGGATTTGTAGGTAGCGATAGAACAAAGTGGGGGGTAGTTGGTGTCCCTCCTGTATTTGAGTAAATGACTTCAGGGAGTTCCCAGTATATAAGTCTCCCAATGCCCTTATACTATGACACCTCCAAACACCCCTGCCCTGCAGATTAGTCAATTCTCTAAGATTTTGATTGTCCCATAATGGAGTTTTAGGGTCCATACCTTCTCCTCCCAGCAACCCATGCACCGCTCTCCTTACCACCCTGGCCTGCCTTAGAAGCTGTGCTCCCCCACCTCCAGTGCCACCCGCCAGCAGATTTTGAGTTGCAGACCAGTCAAGGCTACCCCAGCACTGCAAAAAAAAACTTGTGGTGTTATCAAGATTCTCCTTTACCCAGCATAGTATTTGGGTTAGCTGTGCAGCTAAATAATAGAACCTCAAATTAGGTAATGCAAGGCCAGCTTTATCTTTACTTCTTTGTAGCTGATACTAACTCTAGCCCTTCCGCCCAAACCCCAAACCAGAGAGGATATATGTCCATGGATGGATTGAAAGTGCGTTTGGAGAGGTAAAGGGGAGAATGCTGCAATGGGTACAGATATTTAGGTAATAAAATAATTTTAACTAAATTGACTCTGCCCGTCATAGAGAGAGGGAGATTCTGCCATAATTTAGTTTTACTTTTGAGATATTTTGTAATTGGATCTAGATTAAGAGCAACATAATGAAAGAGGTTGGATGTGATACGAATACCCAGGTATTAAAATTCCCTAGTCCAGACTTGTTGATGACTCCCTTCCTCCAAATCGGGAACAGCACGTCCAAGGGGAAACCAGTTAGATTTATTCCAATTAATGCATAGCCCTGCATAGAAACCGAACTCTTCTATCACTGAGAGTAACCTTGGCAGGGAGGCGCCGGCATCCGCGAAAAAGAGGAGCATATCCTCTGCATATAATGCAATTTTATCAGGTAATGGGAGACCTCGGATGTCCCCAGTCTCATGAACTAAACATGCCAGCGGCTCCACTGCCAAGGTGAAAAGGGTGGGCGATAGGGGGCACCCATGCCTTGTGCCCCGACCGAGGGAGAACGGTGCACTAGTATGACCATTCACACATATGCGAACATCTTGATCCATTTAATGAACGTATCCCCCATATTAAATCTGGGAAGCACTTCCCACAGGTAGGGCCATTCAACCGAATCAAATGCTTTGGCTGCGTCTAACGATGCAATCACAGCCCCACTCTCTTCCTCCTATTGGCCAAAATTTTTGCTAGGATTTTCACATCTGTGGTGAGGAGTGAAATTGGTCTGTATGACTCAGGTTGAACCGGGTCTTTACCTGGTTTTGCAATCAAGATGACCAAAGCCTCTGACATAGAGGCCGGGAGGTGACCTGCTTCGAGAATTAGATTAAAAGGTTCAAACAATTTAGGGATCAAAAAGGATCAGTACTTTTTATACACCTCACCAGGGATGCCATCAGAACCCGGAGCCTTATGATTAGGGATAGAGGATATAGCTGAATCAATCTCAAGCTCCGTGATGGGTGCATTAAGGAATCTGCGAGCCTCAGTCTAATTGTGGTGGGTGTATCCTATTCAAATAGGAGATAAGTGAATCGGCAGAGTATCGTACCTGTGACTGATAGCAGTCTCTAAAATAGGTGTAGAAAACCTCTGCTATGGCTGGCCCCTCAAATTGTATAGTATTTTTATTGTCTATAATGACCGTTATGGATCTGGCTGATGAGTCATCTCTGGCTAATCTGGTCAAGTAGCTACCACAGGCATCAGCATGTAGGAATTGGTTATGTCTCAAAAATAACAATTTACGTTTGTTTTTTTCTGTTAGGTAATCAACCCATTCAATTTGAGCCCTAAGCCAGTTTATGCGATCTGTGATTGAATGAGATGTGAGATATAACGTCTCTAAATCCCTGCAACTTTGCTCCAGAACCTGCTCTGAATGTCTACTTTTATTTTTTAGTTGTGACACTTCCACAATGAAAAATCCCCTCATATATGCTTTAAAGGCATCCCGGGTGACAGATGGATTATTAATTATGGGGTTGTCATAAAAGAAACCTTCCCAGATACAGCCTCCTCACCCTGTCTTTTAAAAGCGGATACCCAAGTGACGAGAGGTTTGAAGGGTTAGGGTCAGTGGAGAATGGTCTGAAATACCCCTAAGGAGGTATTTTACCTCCGACACCAAGGGCAGAAGGTGCATGGAGAGCAGTGCAAGGTCTATTCTTGAAAAAGAACAATGGGGTAGATCCACAACTACGTCTGTCTTCCATAGACGGACGTAATTCACTGAACAATAGCTACTGCGCATGCGCATTGCCTTTTAAATCAAACTCTGTTGTTTAACAGTAAGAGCACACAATGGAGTAGAATATTAGAAGAACAGTCCAGCTACACCTCAGGAGAGGGGTTATAGATACAGACAGTTAGCCCAAAGTATGGTTTCTTGTAGTGGTGCTAAGTATTATAAGAACAGTCCAGAAGCACCTGGGAATGAGGGTTTTAATTGCTGCCCACCAGAGTCTCTCCAAAGGTGGATTAATGGTAATACACTTTATTATTGTAGCAGTGCAGAATATTAGTAGATTAAACCAGATGCACCCTGTGGGAGGCTTTGTATATGCAGACTGACAGAGTTAACTCACATTGTGGGTCCTTCTGATGGTGCAGGGTAATATAAGATGAGTCCAGATGCACCTTCTCTGTTTAGCTGACCCCCAAGCCCTTCTGATGAAAGGTGGGTGAGCATAGATGTGAGTTGCAGGGTTAATGCGATCTAACACCTCCAGCTGTGAATGGCATCTGGGCAGGCAGCGTGTTGGAGCTTAAGATGACGGCTCTTCGCGCCAAATACCTTCCCCCTTCAAAATTGCAGGATTCTGTGGTGGAGGTGTACTGATGTACCTACACACCTTATGAGGTACTCCAAGCAGCCTCCTGTAGTCTCAGTGGCCTCCTGTCCTCTCCGGAGAGACAGCTGTCCCAGACAGTAAGAGCGGGGCTAGACCTCACCAGGCACCACAGTTGAGTCTCCAGGACGTCGGAACCCCCATGCAGCTGAGGATCAGAGCGGGCAGTAGCGGGTGGCAGGTGGGACCAACACAGCTGCACCACAGCCGTCCCTGCGGTGCTGCAAGCCACGGCAGCGCACAAGAGAAGTCAACCCCCGAGAAGCACCACAGCACCGCCGACGGAACGATCAGACCTCGGTCCGGCGTGTGGACTGCACCAATCAGCACCAGAGGGCTGACAGAGAGGGAGAGGTAGGCAGAAGAGGGAAAACAGGCCTGTGGAGGGGGCACAATCGGGTGAAATGCCGGGTAATGAAGGGGAGCTAAGTCCTATGCAACTTACTCCATTGGGATCAAGTGGATCCAGTGCCGCAGACATGAGCCCCAGAACTTTCATGCATCCACCTGCAGTTATACTTTTCTGGGACTTTAGTTTTGACACCTCCGTCACTGTTTTGATAATTCTGTCTTGAATTAAGCGAACCATCATTGTAGATCTATTATGATGCCAGATGACTTTTTTGATCGTTTATTAGCCACCCATGTACCTGAAGTGTGTGAATCACTTTCCCTGTATGCAAGATAGTCTGTTGTCATGAGTGAGCTGCAATTAAAATGTTGTCCAGGTACGGCCAAAGTCATATTCTTTCTGACCTCAACTTCTCTATTAGTGTCACCAGAACTTTTGAGAACGTTCTTGGCGACGTTGCCAGTCCAAATGGGAGAGCTGTAAACTGGAAGTGTCTTTTGAAAATCAAGAATCTTAGAAATATCTGATGCACCACATGCAATAGGTATATGTAGGCATCTTTTAGGTCCACCGATGTCATAATCATTCCTTGTTGTAGGTTTATGAGAACTGATTTTAATAACTCCATCTTGAATATTTTTACTTTCAATTACTTTTTTAATTTTCTTAGATCCAATCTGAATCCTCCAGTTGTTTTTCCCACCACATAAAAACCAGGAGTAAAAACTGCCAAACTGTTCTACTTCTGAAACCTTTCTCGCCACTTGTTGTTGGATCATATTTTGAGGCTGTTTCTTAAAGCCAACATATTTTCTTTTTGCAGTGGAGCTGGAGATTCTACAAAAACTGGCGTTGGCTGTGCCATAAATTCTATCTTGTAACCGTTGGTTAAAATTTCTAGTACCCATCTGTCTGATGTTGAATCTTCCCATACTTTGAAATGTTTCAGAAGTCTTCCTCCCACTGTAACATTTGGTTTTCTGGCATCATTGGGCAAGGTTCTTAAGTGTGGAACAAATATCTTTGCCCCTTTGGCCACAAAAATTAAACCTAGAGGAAAACGATTGCCCTCTCCTATATCCTCTTCCTGGCCTATAGGTTTTGTCTTCCTTATAATCTGTGAGTTCTGAAAACTCTTTTTTTGCTTTCTCTATTGGTAGCCATGAAGATTTTCCGCCCAATACTTTAGATATTATATCATCTAAATTTTGACTGAATAAGAATTCTCCCTGGAATAGCAATGTGAGGAGTTTGTTTTTTGAATAGGTATCCGCCAGCCACGGTTTTAACCCTGGCTGCCAATCTGACGGAATCTAGTAAGGCTTCACACATGAATTCCACTGCTAATTGTATATTCTGTACTTGCTTCAGGAGATCTGCCCTTTTTATACCATCTAGAATGTTGCTTTCAATTGAGTTGCACCAACTTCGTAGGACCCTTGATGTGATAGCCATAGCTGCTGCAGGTTTCATTGCTGCCCCCGCCAGGGAATGTTGTTTTTTAAATCCAATCTCCATCTTTTTTTTTCCATGGAGTCCTTGAAGGCTGACACATTCCGCAATGGTAACGTTGTCTTTTTTGCAATCCTGGCAATAGCAACATCTACTTTCAGTGCTTCCTCCCATTTCTTTGTTTCTTCTAGCGGAAAAGGATCAAGTTAATTCATCCTATTCGTAGGAGTAACTCTCTTATCAGGATGTTTCCATTCTACAATTATTATATATTTCAAAATTTGAGACAGCAGGAAGTTCCTTCCTTTTTTTGCATGCCTCATTAAATAACAGATCCTGCAGCTTCAGTTCATCCTTTGCTTCTTCTATATTCAATGATTTATAGATAAGTTTTAATAAATTCTCTACCAAGTCTGGATTGAGACTTTCTCCTGTCTGTGATTTAAGTGATCATTCATCTGAATGACATGATGCTTCCTACAAAACTGTAAATGTTTCTGCCTCTGAGTCTTCAGAAGTATCACTAATTACTTGCCTTGATCTTTTAAGTGAAAAAGTCTTTTTTTAGTCACAAATGTATCTGCTAGTGCTGTTTTCATTAAGTTTACCAGCTCTAGCATCTGTGCTGATGGTTTTTGTTGCTGTTTATTAGTACACTCATTACATTTTAATCCTGTACAAACCTCTGGTAATTATTTATCACAAAATTAGCATCTTGATAGATGTTTATTTTTATATTTAGCTTTCAATTCCATTTTCCATTTCAATTCCATTTTTATCTTTACTGGTCTCCGACCTACAAGAATAAAACTAACTAACTATACTATTACTACCATATACAACATAACAGCAATAAGCAATAACAGGTCTTATCCCTTATTCTTTTGTTGGGGCCGTTTTTCCTCTAATGCAGTAACCAAAGACATTCTTGAAAATCAAATGCAGTACTGTAACATAAGCAAAAATTCCATTTATGCTCTTATAATGATACAATCATATATGCAAAGCTTGTACATAAGAATCTTACTGCATAAGGTTTCAACTGCATTAAAGTTTTACTGTCCACACAGTGTATCGCTCCTTTCCAGTGCCTGCTTACACAGCTCTCCACTCTGCCATTTGTTTGGGAGTCCCCTTTAAGCATCGGCGCAGCCTGCTTGGGTCACTTATGCCCGCTTTCTCATAGGTAAACCTGGGCATTGGAAATCCGGCAGCACCCAGAGGGAGGCGCCGCCGCTGTTGCTTAGACCTGTTCCTCACCCGCCCTCGATGTAATAGGGGCGGGCATTAGGAGGTGAGCGTACACGCTCCCAAGGCCAGCCCTGACCAATTCTGCTCCCCGCCTAGCTGCCGAAGCACCGGCTGGGAAGACACTACCAACATTGATGTTGCCGCCGGGGACCCCGAAAAAATGAAAAACAGGTACCTGCACTGCTAACAACATCCTCTCTAGCTCCAACAGGAATAAAGAAGACACAGGAAACCGGAGCTGGACTGCTATATATGGCCGGTGTTTTCTTTGTTCCTGTTTGGCTCCAGAGGGGATCAATAAGCCCACAGGTGTGCTGACATGTGGAGGTATAGGAAATGTACTGTATATTTGATTTTGCACTGGATTGTTTTTGCAAGGGATTCAGAAGAGGAAATAATCAAATTATACTTAAAACTATTTTTCATCCCTTGAAGTTTTCAGGAAGCTCTTTTGACTTATTTTTTTTTTACTTAATTTGCCTTTATTTTAAGTGTTTGTATTATTATTCCATTCAGAACACTTTGGCCCTGATTCACTGTTGGGAGTTCAGTTGGTGACAGCAGTTGGCAGGAGAGGAAGTGACAACATGGCTGATTGAGTAAAGTGACAGTTTTGTGAGGAGAAAGAGAGACATTGAAACTGAGACTGAAGAGAGTGACATCAGTCAGAAGAGAAGAGACAGCAGAGACATCAGCTGAGAACCGGAGAGTAATTTGTGAGGTGACAGAGAAAAGAGAAGGATTAGTGATACGGCTGGTGTATGTATGTACTGTGAGGAAAGTGACATGCTACAGACAGAGGGGAGCTGGAATAGCTGAGGTGATATAAAGGCTATTGAAGAAGTAACTGGAGAAGAGAGTAATAAATCTGTGGACCGTGTGAGGTGTAAAGTATAGGAGGTGCTGGCTGGAAACAGTAGAGGAGCAATTAAAGAGTTGGGAAAACTGAAAGCTATTTGTGATGTTAAAGTATTAAAGACTATCTGAGACTATAATATAACTTGTACCATCACTAAAGTGTCAGTGAAAGATAAAAGCAGGAACAATAGCCCAGACTGTTTAATATATGGACTTTGTTATATACTCTAGAAAGAAGTTTTCCATATTACTTATCTATTAATTGCAACTGTTAGTGTAATAGTTTCATATTATCTGCCATAATAGTATATCAACTATTTATAAATGTGTTGTGTCTTCAAATTGTTAATTAATTTAGAAAAGTAAATTACTAGCTTATGCTCACTAGTAGCGAATATTACTTGTAGGAAAGAAAAACAACTAGGGTATTGTAATATATATAAGATTAAGAAGCAGTATTCCTTTCAGAAGTGTATTTAATGTGTTTTATATGCTCTGTTGTGACAATATTGCATGTGTTATATTCAAGAAAATGCTATTTCTGAATTTACCGCTTTACATGCTCTGTTCATGAATAAGAATGATATTGTTTTGTTGATAAGTTTTCTGCTAATCTGAAGCATTCCTACACCAAATTTTAAAATTAAAATCATTTTTAGAAAACGCTGGTGTTCATTGATTCTGAGTTTCCTTACATTGCCTACACCTCTCTGCAATCTATCCACCATACCATCATAATACTTGTAGCCCTTACCACCCAGGTATCACAATTATATATTTTTATATATATATATATATATATATATATATATATACTAGTTCTTTTCAAAATGCAATAAAAAGGATTTTTCAATTTCCTAACAATAGCAATTCTTTCACTTTACAAATTAGCATCAATACAATATGAATATTTTTACAAATTAAGCAATAAAGATTCAGTGACATACAAGAAAATTACAGGCTTGTAAAAAGGATCAAATAAAGCAAAATATAGCAATGCAGTTGCAGACAACAAAGTAACTATTTTAGACAGAAGTAACAGTTTCGATATTGTATCAATAAATAAATGTACATATGACTGCTATTATTATACTCTAAATTACCTCTAGTGTAATACTAAAATTATTTAATTTATATATAAAAATGAAATTATTCCTAGCACAACAGTTTCTAACAACGTTAAATGTTAACAATGTTAAATGAATTTTCAAAGTAGAATGTCCATTAGCAGTTTATAATGCAAAACTAGACACTTTCTAAATATTTCTTAAATGGAGAAACAGGGTACTTAAGAGTTTTTCTGTGCTTCTTTCAATAAATTATAAAGAGTTCCTCTTTCTGCCTTTTCTTCTTTAATCTTTATCACCACTGCTTTTACTGTTCAGCCGCTTCAGCTGTTCCTCCCACACTCCTCTCACAGCTTTAGCACCAATTCTGAAATGCAATCTTTATCCCACAATACCTCTCCTGATGATTACGCAAACTGCAAGTTTTCTCCTTTAACACTGCTGACCCTCTACACCTTTTTCCTTTCTCCAGCAATTCTACGTTTGCCGCGATCTCTTTCAATGGGCTCCATTTACTAAATGGTGATAACTTAATTTTCAGGAGATAAAGACCGTTTTCACCTGACAGTCTTTAGCTCTTGAAAATGAAGGCATCACCATTTACTAATGCAATTATCGCCATAGAAACGATGGTGATCATTAGCATTCCTACCCCGATCGCCAGCCCGCTCTAATGAATGCGGGCGGGCTGATCGTTGAATTTTAAAAAGTGTTGGCGCGGATTTTAACAATCCGTTCCGATACGTTAAATAACGCCATCTCAAGAGGTAGGTATTACAGCGGTCCCCCCATATATCCTCCTTTTCCTCCCTCTAATAGCTGTTATTAGGTGGAGGAAAAGGGGGGTATATATCGGGAGACCGCTGTAATGCAAAACACTAACGAAAATGTATAAAAAAAATAAAATAAAACATTTTTTACATAGATAATTAATAAATTATTATTAAAAATACTTTAATATAATAATAACTTTAAAAAACGATACAAAATAAACAAATTTCTTAACTGTCCCGGCGCTGCTTCTGCTTCGGATTCCCACGCATGTGCAGTGTTACTAGCCTTTTGGGACAAAAGTTTGGAGGAAAAGACAGCTACTGCGCATGTGCGGGAACTAATTCTTCACTCGATCCCGGCGAAAGGTCCGCAGGTCATCGTGGGACCTCACCGGACAGGTGAGATATATTAAATTTGCTGAAAACAGTTGCAAGACTCGCTGCGAGGTGCAGCGAGTCTTGCACTGAACAATAACGCTCACATTGAGCGTTATAATAAATGGACCCCTATAAATCCTATTGATATATACACGTTTTTATTTATATATTTTTTGTAACAACTACACTTTGATTATGCTTATCTAATTTTTACTTTTCTTTCCCCCTTAATCTTCACAAAGTTGGATGGACTGTGTGTGTGTAATAAATGTAATGTATTAAGGGATGTTAAAGGATGCGTACAGAATATTTTACTATTCTTATGTGAAGTATGTAAGGTTAGCGTGTATGGTGCATAATTTCCTTGCACAGTAAAAATGCTAACAGATTTTACATTATAAATATGTTTTGACTGAATAATTACAGAAGCAAAGGGGGAAAAAAACAGTGGCCATAACTAATGCTCAACTATTACAAGTACTCTGCTCTACAATTAATTATTTACATTTCTTCCTTTCTTTCTGTCTGATTTCTGATCTTTCTTCTCCCCTGCTCTGTTCACTTTATTTCCATTCTGCCTTGCTCTTTCAGTCTTCAGCTCTCTGATAATACTCCCCTTCTCCCTTTCCTGAATATATATTCAAGTTGTCAATAGTTTATTTAAAAAAAAAAAACAAGAAATGTATATGTTTTTTTAAACTTGTTTCTGTCTTTATTCAGTCAAGTCAGATTTGATATCTTTTTTTTATTTATTGGAGAAATGACATCATTATGTATTACACAGGAGTTAGCATGTCTCACATATCAATACAGAATGAGTTGGTGTTATATATCCATATGAGTTGAGTTCAGTCACGATAATATCATCAAGAAGGGGAAGAAAACATCAAGCATTACACATCTGCTTTAAATGAACATATTAAATAAGCAATATCTTACGTCACTATTACAAACATTAGTTACATGTACAACAACTTTTATAGGCAACCATCTCTTAGGACAACTGGAGGGTCATTTTCATGAACTCTGAGTTCGTACCAATAGGTACTGCAGAAACATTTGTATAAACAAGTTTTTATTGTATCAGGTAATATTTCAATAAAACTCTCCCATATTTCAAAGAATTTACTCGTGCCCTGTTTTTTTTTTTCGTTGATGCTTCCAGCCAGTCCATTCGGAACACCTGGAAAAGTTTTTGGTGGAACATCTGTAAATTGGGGGGGATGCCTGAATCCACTGTTGCATAATACACTTTTTGGCCACTGATGAAACTATTAACAGTAATTTTCTGCTGCCCTTAGTAAGTTTAAGTGATGGGTCAGGTATACCCAAAACCGCCCAGAGAGGTGTTAGAGGAGCATATTCAAGCAAGTGATTTGAAGTATAAAGTTGTATTAATTTCCAAAAGCGTTGTATACATGGGCACTCCCAAAGACAATGGTATAAAGAGGCTTATAAGGCGTCACATTTGGGACATTTGCTAGATTCTGATAGGCCCATAGTGTATCTGCATTTTGGCGACAAGTATCCCCTGTGATAAATGTTTAAAAATAGTTCCTTATATTGGCTGGCTGGCATGGTTTTGCAGGAGTATATAAGGGCTTTGTTTATGTCCTCTATGGAAAGGTTCGGAAAAGTCTCTGACCACGGATGTGTTTCATGATTTTGGGAGTTCAGAATACATTATTTAAGAGTTTATAATTACGTGAGATGGCACCTCTATTTGTAGGTTTAACCAATTCCCTGTCTATTTCGTTATGCCAATCGTCTAGAGTTACAGTTTTTGTTATTTGTCTGGCATAGTGCAGAGCCTGATGTGCGTAAAAAGAGTGGGAAGTGGGTATATCATTGTTTCTTAGAAACTCAGTTACCAATAAGGGAGAATTTTGCCTTGTGTTGACCAAATCTCATATGGTCCCTATACCTCTGGTTTTCCACTGGGAGAATGGGAACGACGCCTGGCCCCCCTGGAAGGTAGGGTTCTGCATTAGACAGAGGAATAGTGAAGATTTAAAGTTGAGCTTATTTCTTTTACGCACCGCCTTCCAGGTGGTCCACGCCGCCATCAATAAAGGATTATCAAGCGTTGCTTTAGACATTGCAAAAAGGAAAATGGTACCAGCACTTCAGTTGGACAGACTGTGTATGTGCTATTGGTTAGTGAAAGTTTTCCCAGCAGCTACAAAAGGAGGAGACACTCCATAAAAAGAAAAACTTAAAAAGACCATAGGTGCAGCGTCGGATCACAGTCTCCTGTCATCTGCATTGCCGGCTGTCAGCACAGACGTAGCTCTCACACGATCGCTGCACCTGGCTCCATACATTGCCGTACCAGGATCAGACTTGAGTCATCAGCTGCTTCTGACAACCACATAGTCGGCTACACGGCACTGAGGCGGCCTCTGTTCAATCCGCACATATACCAGCTGATTGGCTGTCATCCCGGTACCTATATCCACGTGCACCTTGATTCCTGCACTCGGAGCTATAAGAACTGTATTACTAACTGCTCCCCTTCATATTGCCAACGGATTGCCAGTAAATATTGTGACACATAGCACCAATGATACGGAGACTTATTCCAACAAGCCGACAGCTAACATATCTCATGGAACTAAGTCACGTAATGTACCATCACCATTCAATATTAGCAGTTTTATAACATTTGAGAACTAGTCGCCATTGTGTTGTGACTATTAGTCATCTTGTATTATATTTTACCTATACAAGGTTCTACATAAAGCTATTAGTAGCCAGTTGTATATCCTTACCATTGGATCAACTACTCACTTTCTCCTCTCATCAGCCCTAGCTGCCTGATCAACAGCTGGGGATAACTTCAGAGCATTCTACAGTGTTTATTATCATTATATTTTATGATGTATGCTAATATAAATTATTAAAAGTCAGTGAATTTACTCCCAAGCGCTTATTTTGTCTTTTTAAGTTGCTCTAGACATATCTGCCTAAGGCATATGCAGGAAGTTTACAAGATCAATTCCCGGAATAATTGATTGATCCATTGTTGTATTTGTGTAAATTTGGGAGTTATTTATCCAGTCTGTAATTATTGTCAAGTTACTGGCATGGCTGTATTGCTTTAAGTTAGGGAAATTTATTCCCCCTGATTCTGCTCATTGTTCCAATTTAAACAAGCTAATCCTGGGGGGGGTTTGTTTTGCCAAATAAATGTACAAAATAACGCATTTAAGATTTTTTCATCTTTCCCCTTTAATGTTAGTGGTAACATCTGGAGAGGGTATAGAAGCTTGGGAAAGCTTCAGATTTGATATCTTAATATCTATTTGCATGAGATAGGACAAAACATATATATACCACACATACATATAATATATAACTCACCATCTCCTGCTGAGTCCTCACCTCCTCGCTGTGCTTCAGGCTCCCGTGCAGCAGCTCCCACACAGTTCCTCCTCAGCCCTGAAATGTCTCACGAGATTAATGATGTCATTAATCTCGTGAGACTTATCAGCTCCGTGGTGCCCCGCACAGGAACGTCCTATGCAGTATCTGAATGCTAAACTAAGCCTTTTTTATTTATTGTAAAGCTTTGTTTAGCATCCAGCTTCATACAGCCCGTTCCTGTGTTATGCTGGTGCCGCGGCTGTAACACATCCCAACCCCCACAGACTGTGCAGCCGGTGATTCTGCAAGTATAAGTGACCAAGCATAAAGAAGCTGACTGTATGAGGGTAGTGAACAGGGCAACCACTCAAATTTGTACTAGTAGCAGAAAAATGCTGCTGCTGCTGAGGGTCTGGGGTAGTATGATAAAATGTGTATAAAAGCATATACCAGTAGCAGTAAAAAGCACAGTCTGGTGTCCTCAGCTACCCCTGTCAGTAACACTTTTTATCTACACACTGGCTATGCACCTTTTATCAGACTAAAGAGTAGCAAGAAAAATGGCTGCGCTTCTATCCAACAAATTAAATATGTGCAAGTATATATATATAAATATAGGGGTGCAGCCAAGGACCAAAGTGACCACTATGTAAATACAAGGAACAAAAGAGGTCCGGCGCTCCAAACATACATTAAATAACACTATGTAAAATAAATAAAAAGGAGGTTCAGTTCACAATATAGCTATATTGGGTTAAGCTCACCTGCCCAGCGTCAAGGCACCTCCTGTAGGTGAGTTCCTATCCATTTGCTATATGTGTACACAGGAGGTCTCAGTTAAGACACTACCTGCATTTGAATAGCCTGCAGCGGCCATGTTTGGGGAGTGGTCAGACTCCCAAATAAAACTAAACAGCAGGTGAGCTTAACCCAATATAGCTATATTGTGAACTAAACCTCCTTTTTATTTATGTGCTGACACATAGTGTTATTTAATGTATGTTTGGAGCGCCGGACCTGTTTTGTTCCTTTTATCAGACTATCCAAGATCCTCAGCAGCCACAGCACTGCTCAACTTTTGGCTTCAGCAGTGCTGTGACCGGCCCTGCAACCCACCGGCCCATCTGGCATTTGCCAGATGGCCAGTCCGGCCCTGTTACCAGGGGAGTAGCAAGGGTGGAGCTGGCACTGGCAGACCAAAGGGGCACCACAGAGCACAGCCAAGTGCCATCTCCAGATCCCTAATATACTAGTATTACATGTAGGATTATATTAGGGGCCTGGAATGGCACACTATGTAATGTACAAGTGGGGAATATCATGGGTCTGGGAATGACACAAATTATAATGTATGTGGGAATATTAAGGCTCTAGGAATGGAATTGTATATAGTGTGCCATTACCAAACCCTAATATTAACCACATATAGTATGTGTCATTCCCAGGCCTATAATATACCCCACATGTGCTTTATATAGTGTGCCATGACAATAGATGTAAAGTGGACAGGGAGGGAGATATGTTAATGTAAGGGGACAAGGAGGGAACATGTGTATGGCGGGAGTGCAGGGAGGAGGAAGTAAGGATTTGAGGCATATGAGGTAATAGATAGGGCATACAAAAAGGTAGATTTGTCATTAGGGGGGGAGAGACCAAAAGACATATGTATAAGAGTTCTGTAATGGCAGCTATATTTTTTTTCTCCACAGACTTTCAGTGCAGTAAGAATTAGTGTGAGGCACAAATAGAAGAACCCAACAATCAATATTCATTTAAGTAAAAACAACACAGCAAATGTCAGGGAACATGCTCAGTTTACTCCCTGGCACACTACACTATGGGAGGATGGGATTGGGGTGGACGCTGTAGCAATCACTTGCTCTGGGTGCCATTGATCCATGCTACACCCCTACAGGTTACACACACAAATACAGGAAACATTTTATACAGGTTTTCATTTATTTTAACACTTTCTTGTTGCCATGGACATTTTGAGATTAATAGACATATTGGGCCGTATTCAGACTTCCGTCGTGCGATTGGGCCGCAAATATACGCACGGACAGAGCAGGTCGGAGCAGGTTACACCCACCAAAAAATCCTGTCACTCCCCTTGCTTTCTCCGGGCGGACGGAGAGTTAGACCTGCATTGACTTGCCCTAACAAACCGCACTCACTTCCGACCTTATGTGTCTTAGTTTCGGATATTTACGGCCCTAAATCTATAAGCGCGCCCACTTTCCATAATTGAAATGCCTCCCCCCGCCCATTTCTATGCTAATTCTTAGTTGAGTATATTTCCGCAGCACTTAGGGTCGGAGTTTTCTCAGCCCGATTCACAAGTCCGTCCCTTAGGCATTTCAGACCTTATCCTCAACGTATATGGCGTATCACTATTACTACGCATGTGCAGTTGATGCAAAACCAATCCGATCCTAAAAATACTCACGGAACTTTTGTTAGAAACGGATCTCTGAATACGGCCCATTATTACTATGTAGCATTTAATTTTACATTTCCGTCATTGTTTATTATAATTTTCCTCTCTTATAGCACTAATAGTATCAAATATGTGTGATTAGAAAGAGCAGTATAGAGTAGGAGTAATAGTTGGAAGGGCACCTTGCCTCTGAATGAATTACACCCTAAAATTGAAGCTCAAAAGATAGATACATATTTATTGAATCTAAGGTACTAGCAAGTAAACCCAATATTCAATATTCAAACAGATTTTACCCATTATTATTTATTTATTTATTTAAATTATAATGGAGATTGTAATGCCTAAAGTATTATGACCACAATCTAACAAAAACATATTTTTAACTTAAACATATATGTTTTTATGCATAGGGCATTACAACAGGGGCAGCTGAATGCTGATGTGACCTTAGGTTAGAACAGCATGCTGCTTTTTCTCTGCAGCAGGTCTTCCATTAACCTTTTTGATGCTACAGCTGCATTATTTTTTTTATTGCATATATAATGTTAGCTGTCTGATAACTACTGTGGGTGTAGGGGGTTGTGGCTACTATTGGTCCCAGAGAACAGGAGAACCTACTCATCCTGCAGCCACAGAGGATTCACCAGCCAGAAGCATCAGCAAAGGACAGCGTTATGCCGCCTCTCTGTGTATGCACCATACTACATATGTTTCGAAATTGGGTATGGTTCCTCGTCTTTACATCTACAATACTAACCGTTAGTATGGGGCCTGGGTTTGTCTATTTCTGCCCCTGAATATAGTACTAAAATGATGAAAATGTTCATAATGTAAAAAAAAAAAAAAAAAAGATATTTAGTTGTTTATTAGTTATCATGCAAAAACCCCCCATAAAGAGACCACATCCAGAATTAATAATGCAAGCCAACATGCACATATAACTTGCCTAAAGAGGCTTGTGCTTGTATTGCATATGCGCAGAAAAGTGACTTCCACATCGAAAATGCTGCATTCCACTGCAGAATTCACTCTCTGATGGTGGGGTGGGCCCACTCACTATGTGTACTTGATACACATCGTGGGTGGGCATAGGAATGTAAATTGCACAATAATGGATTTTCCAAGCCCTTACGTATGATCCTCTATTCCAGGGCTGTAATAAGTCCCTTAGCTCAGGGCTCTGGTGCACACAGGGACCAAACTTTACGCCCATATTCAGCATTGTGCAATTCAATTGCACTAATTTTGGGTGTGATGTAGGTGCGAATTACAATAAATGTCAATGGTAAACAAATCAAATAAGAAATTGACTAAATTTAAACCTGAGAGTGTAGGAGGTTATAAATACAGGTTGTG
This sequence comes from Limnodynastes dumerilii, assembly GCA_011038615.1. Lineage (NCBI taxonomy): Eukaryota > Metazoa > Chordata > Amphibia > Anura > Limnodynastidae > Limnodynastes > Limnodynastes dumerilii. The sequence goes on from WWET01006361.1 coordinate 66,382, forward strand.
GCCAGCAGAGCTTTTTCTTGTACAGAGACAAACAAGTACCGGCACTATAGCAAAGTAAACAAAAACTAATCTATAAAAATATATATAAACTGAATGGTAGCCAATAGTAACTACTGTAGTAAACCATTTTATGAAACACTCTTAAAAATTGGACAAAACTACCTGGAAGCTTCCAATATTAGTAAAACCAGACATTAACCATGAAGGGAAGACATGAAAAATTCATATACTGTGACAACATGTATAAGATAGTAATATGAGTAAAGATGTTGAAAATTCCAATTAAAGTGCACCTACGGTGCTAAAACACTGATAGTTTCTTTTTACCAATGTGTGGTAATTTATATTGATTTCAAATATTTCCTCAACAACAGCAATCTAATAGCAATATGGATAGGTATCTTCAAAAATCCAAGTGCACTTTGGATACTTAGTTATATATGCTTTTTCTTTAGTATAGGATACTTTGTAATTAATTTTGAATACTTCCACAGCAAGTGTAGCAATAAGTAAATACGCTCCAAGTGTTGGTACATAAATAGTTAAGTATTAGTGACTCCTTTATAGCCACAAAGTGCCTGATCCAGAACTACGCCCATGCGCTGTGCATACTAACGCACAGCGCATCGGCATGCACTCCCTCGACACTCCCCCTGTGGCCGACATAATTACACACTTTTACTCCAGCTGAAGGCAACCCTAACTTCAGGCAGCGTAACATTGTGTAATTACGTCGGCCACAGGAGTGTAAGTGGCTAAACCCGCCCTCCCGCCCTCATTATCTTACCTCCCCCCGTCTTCCTTGCCTAACTGCTGCGTAGTTACGGCGAGGAACGCCCCTTCAACTGTAACTATGCAACAGTTAGGGACACCTGATGCTAAGGAACGAGTTTCCCTATCTACGCTGGGCAACATCTACATGGCGCATGCGCAGATCAGCAAAACTGCCGATTTTATACACACGGCCACCGTATGGCGACCGTAGTTCTGGATCAGGCCCAAAGTCATTAGGTAATATTTACCACTTATGTACTCATAGATAGTATAAATAATGTGCAGATAAAAGGAGAACACAATGAGAAATTTAGCACCTTAGGCGCACTCTAATTGCAATATTCAACATCTTTACTCATATTACTATCTTATACATGTCGTCATAGTATATGAATTTTTCATATGTCTTCCCTTGATGGTTTTGTCCAATTTTTTTTTAGAGTGTTCAATAAAATGGTTTACTACTTACTATTGGCTACTACTCAGTCTATATATATTTTTTTATATATTAGCTTTTCTTTAGTTGGCTATAGCGCCTGTACTTGTTTGTCTCTGTATGTTTTTATTTGAGGGTGTCACACAACCCTGTGCCAATGAGTTACAATGCCAAGAGTTTCGATGTCAAAAGATACATGCAATTTCATGACAGAAAACAACATACAAGGTAGTGACTTCTTTTGACCTTATTAAAAGTACTTTTTTTTTTTTTTGGTTGTACCAATTTCATGCAAAACATTAAGTCCTATCAATTTTTTAATTTTCATAAGCAATATTGTGGTGTGGTCAATTTGGTACTATATTCTTTTCTTTGAGAGTTTTTATTGTGGTGGAGGTCTGAGTGATCAGACCTGTTTAAGCGTCAGTTAAGTTTTTTTTTTTTTTTTCTTCAATTGTGACTTTGGATTAAAAGCTTACAAGACTGGAGCAACGTAAAGATCAGTTTGGTAAGTTTTAAAGGTTTTATTTATTTATTTCATGCATATTATTTATTATAACAGGGAGATTCTTATTATTGTGGGGACACTACAGGCTACTGTGGGCCAGGTGTCAAGGCATGCTGACGCTTGTTGTTCCCCAAATACCAGCGTGCCCTGGCAGCCATGGGCATGCTGGCACTTGGAGTACTACAAGTTCCAACATGCGCAAGCCTTTTATGGCAACCTGGGCTTGCTGCGGACCGTAGTGCAGGGGGCATTTTAAAAATGTATTATGTTTTTAGGGGGAGGGGTTTTTTTGTTTTATTTTCTACTAGGTGTTCACAGTATGCAATTTACATAGTACATTATACATTTGGGATAAGTGTAAGAATGTAAAAACCCGCCTATAGGATGTTGGATGACAGGTTCGAGTGAGATGGTATATAATTCACAGAGATTTGTGGTTCAATGAAGCAGGTTGCGGAAATCACTGGAGACCAAGACAACAGTTGTGAATTTCAGATTTTAGTTTACTTAAGTTTTTGTAGGTTTTGATTTTGCAGAAAACTTTTACAATAAAAACACACTTTGCTTTCAACAGATCTCTACATTGCATTGCATACAACAAATTTAGGTCTATAAAACACTTGCAACAGTTGCTAAATCGTACATTTCACTTTTGTAACATTACTTGCATATAAATAAAACTTTTTTCATCTAAATAAATGCTCAGGCCAAATCTAAACCATTTTGTAATATATCTAGGCCTAAATTCATTACAAATACATTAGTTACCAATAACATATAACAAAACTTTTCATAGGGATTTCATGTAACAATTCACATTGAGTGTATTAAAGTTCATACATCTGTATAATACAAATTCTCTTATTTCTTTAAATACAATTTATCACTGTGCAATTCTAGCAGAAATCTAATCAGTAAATATCCGATGCTACAAATTACTGTGACTATTTAAATGAAGTTAGCACTATAATTAACCAGTTGAACCTTCAAATTATTGCAAATAACTTTTATAATATACTAAAAAATTCATACAAATTTATACATTTTGTGTCAACAATTAACCTTGACCACTTACTACACTGACACAACCTCTTGCTATCTTTTCTTCACACCTTTACTCCTTCAGTATTGACTTCCCACCAGCTCCATTTAGTCTCTGCTTTCCTTCATTCAAAGGGACTCCTGACAGTTCTGCATTCACTTTCTTTATGTATTACCTCCTGCTTATGACCCTTTTACACCGGCTTCACCCCCCTACAATGACTTCAGCAGTTACTTCACACTCTGAATCCCCTCTTGCTCACCTCCCCTTTGTCAGACTCCAACCTCCGTCCAGCACAGTCCCATGAACTTCTTTCACTGCTCCAGGCCTCAGCCGTGTTCACTGCTCCA